>VYZU01063666.1:0-33514 GCA_013401355.1 Ceyx cyanopectus | reverse complement strand
TCCTATTTTTTTTTTTTCCCTTGTAAAAACAGAATGAAGGTGTAGAAATGAGACACTGCAGTGTGTTTACAGCAAGAAGGCAGGTTGGATGACAGTTGCTATGGAAACCTTTTCAGAACTGTATGGAAGAGCATTTCAAAGTCCCCTAAATGTGTTAAGGGTGCAGGGGGGAGGAATTTTTCAGTTTTTTTTTTACTCCTAAAATTGCCAAAATGTGCTTTCTGCCAAGAATTTCTTGCTAAGTTTGAAGCTGACTCCAAAAGAGGGAAAAGAAAACTTGTGGAGGGAAGAATGGTGATTTCCACCAGGGAGAGCATCCATTCAGAAGGTGGTGCTGAGGTTTTCTGGGAATATATTGTCCTTCAGGACTTTATTGAAGAGGATTGCCATTAAAATAGCTGTTTGATTTAATTTTCTTTTATTCTTAGCTATTATCCAAGAAGCTGGATTTCTTCTGTGGTTGCTTTTGAGATTAACTCTTCTTTTTTTGTTTTTTTTTTTTCTGTCTTTAAATAGAACCTTCACTTGGATTTGCTAATACATTAAGCCACAAAGGTTCTAAATTCTCCTGCAAATACCACGATCCCCAAAATAGAGCATTACATTAGAGTTCAGCATAATGATTTCCTCAAATAGTTCCTTGCTTTGGAACTTAACAGCTCCTACCTTTTTTATCTCCTTACTGTTTATTAGCAGACCTCTGTGTTGCAGGATGGAGAAGTTGCTAACCAGCCTGTCTGGAAGGAACTGTTCAGGAGTAAAGAAACAGCCCATTTTTGGTCAGACAGAACAGTACCTGACATGTGTTGGGCCCCTCACTCCCAGCAGGACACTGAGGGGCTGGAGTGTGGCCAGAGAAGGAGCTGGGGAAGGGTCTGGAGCAGGAGTGTGGGGAGGAGCAGCTGAGGGACCTGGGCTGGTGGAGCCTGGAGAGAAGGAGGCTCAGGGGAGACCTTAGCAGTTAGTTGGGAGGATTTCCCATGTCAACACCTGTCTCAGCTGCAGCTCTGAGGCATGGGAAGGGTTAATGAGTGGACTGTGGCCCTGCAGGGCTCTGGAGAGGGGTGACAAAGTGTTTGCTGCAGCAGGATCCTGAAAATGTTACACTGAGAGTGCCAAACACACTGGAATTTGCTAGAAAAAGGGGTGTAAGGATTTTTTGGTGCCTCTCTGTGCACTGCAGAGCCATGCCATGGCTTCAGGTGCTAGAAATCTATTTGGATTCCTCTTTTTCACACCAGAAATCACTTCTCTAAAGAGCTCACAGGTACATTCCCAGTGTCTTGTGTACCTTGGAGATCCAGCAGGTGTTCTGCATCTTGGGTTTATTTATCCCCATGGACCTGGTTTGTACTCAGATGTGGACAGTTATGCCTGAGAGCATCTTTAATTCAGAAAAAAAATGTCTGTGACNATGCCATGGCTTCAGGTGCTAGAAATCTATTTGGATTCCTCTTTTTCACACCAGAAATCACTTCTCTAAAGAGCTCACAGGTACATTCCCAGTGTCTTGTGTACCTTGGAGATCCAGCAGGTGTTCTGCATCTTGGGTTTATTTATCCCCATGGACCTGGTTTGTACTCAGATGTGGACAGTTATGCCTGAGAGCATCTTTAATTCAGAAAAAAAATGTCTGTGACAAATCTGGTTTAACACTCTCAGCTCATAAAAATGTAAAATATATATGGCTTGAATGGCTTCAGGGCTGCCAGAGCACAGGGAGATTAATCTGCAGCTTAGAGGAGCTACAAAAGCAACTGCTGTGAATGGGCACATTACTCTAAATTAACAAGGAAGTTAATGAGCTAAATTAAATGAGCACAAAGTGGCTTATCTGTGTAATAGCATCGAGGCAGCAGTGCAACCAAATTACCCTTGCACATCACTGGTCTGCTTTTTAAAAGGTGCTTTTTGCTTCCATGGTGAGTTAGAACCAAAATTCAAGTGCACTGGAGAACTCAGGATGGTTTGGAGCATGAAGCTCTTCTGAGCTGTTTCCTTCAGCACTTGAATTTTCAGTGGCCTTCTTTGAGAGGGACTTTTTCCTTCAGAAAATAACCCCCTGCTAGCTTTGGAGAAGCTACAGGTAGGATGAATTATTAGTAGCATACTGGTGAGCCACTGTGCACCTTCAAACTGGTCACTAGCAGACTTCAAAAATACAATTTATATTGTTATTTAATAAGTATACTTATTTTTTCATATCATTTTTCAGAGTGGTAACCCATCAAAATCTTGTTTTTCTAAGAAGATGAATTTTTCTTCAGATCCCACACTAATTCTTGGTTTAATATGAAGCCCAATGTTGGGCAGGACAGGCTGAGTCTGGCAGTTCTCAGGTTCTCCCATGACAAATACATGAGCTATTTACAAATGTCCTTCACACCTCTGTTGTCCAAAAGTTCATTAAACATTCTGCAGATATATAAGGCTCATTACCTGTGTAAAAAAATTAGGGAGGGGGAAGCCCTTGAACAGAGCTTGTCATCCTTGGCAAGTTTTTTTTACTGATGGATCAAAAAGAACAGAAAGTACTTTGCTTATTGCTTGCTCAGTGGTTTTTGAATTAATTTTAGAAGTAATTAAGGTCCAAGATGCTTCATAGTCTTAACCTGAGAGCTTTGGTTTGGACTAAAGCAATTTCTAAAAGCACTGTTGTTATTTGATGGGGTTTTTTTTCTCTAAATGGTAAGCCTGGCTCTAAAATGGCTCTTGAAACCTAGGCAAGAATTATCACCCAGGATTAGATTTTCTTGATAGGAACTTAATCACATACCCCCAATTTAATTCAATGTGTGTTTCAAATTTCCTTTTTAAGGCTACTGTTTTTTTTTCAGGTTTGCATTCTCTTTTGCCCATTCTTCGTGGTCAGCCTCCCATCTAAAAACAGATACAAATATTTAACTTATTCTTCATTCATTTATAGCAACGATGACAACGTTAAAAGCTAAATTTAACTGTGTGTGAATGACATTGCAAGCAGCTATGCTAAGGAGAAACCCATTTTCCAAGGGAACAACCTATTTTATTTAGTAAAGCAAGTGCTGGGTGATGGAGTGAGAGGTTTTTACAGGCTCAAGCTTCACAGAAGGGGAGATTTCTCCTAGAAAAGACTTTCCTCCTGTTGGGATGCTGCATGAATCACAAGCCCTGTGCCTGCCCAGTTGCTGTTCCACGGTGCTCTGCCACACACAGGTGCCTCTTGTTGGGAGAGCAGCCCCCAGGTTTGCCCCCTGGGGTGCTTTGTAAGTAAGTGCTTTGCTAGGTTTCTGTTGGATAAAATGAGATCATTTTGGGCCATCGAGCCTCCCTACCCTTGCCAGAGCTTTGGGGTTCGCTCCACGGCTGCTTTATTGATGGGGTTCTGCATTTCAGTCTCCTGCTGGAGGGTACCCAAGGAAGGTGGTGAGGGGGGAGCCGAGACTTCTGGATGTGATGGGGCTTGGGGTGCTGCTGTCTCAGCCTCAACCTCCTGGAGCTGCCTCACGATGTCTTTTGGGGTGTTTTCCCTCATGCTGGATCCCCCAACACCCCTCCCTACCCATCTGACTCGAGATGGGGATTCAATCCACGCTCTGACCTCCCTTTATCCCCCGAATTGCTTTGCAGCCCGGGGCCATTACACTACCGAGCTCTGCTCCCCCCTCACGGTCCCGCTCCTTTGTGCCAACACCGGGGCTCCCCTCTGCGGGGGACGCCGAACCCGCTGCTCCCTCAGGGGGGGACTCCTCAGCTGAAGCTTCGCCGCTTTCCCCCTCCCCAGCAAGCCCCGAGCGAAGGCGGCGGGCGCGGCCGGGCTGCGGGGCGGGCTGAGGGGCGGGGAGAGCGGCGGGGCCTGGCTGGGCTCCCCAGGGCTGTGGCCGTACCGTGCCCCGGGGGTTTCGCAGCCGCCAGCCCTTCCACCCACCCACCCACTCAACCCCGGCTCTCCCCCTCATCAGCTCTCCCGGGCGCTCTGCAAAATGGCGGCGGCAACGGAGCGCGGCGCGGAGCTGCCCGCGGAACCGCCGAGGGGGGCTCGGCCACCGCCGCTGGGGCCCGACGAGGTGGCGAGGAGATTGGCGAGCACCCGGAGGGAGCTGAGCAACAGGCGCAAGATCCTGCTGAGGAACCTGCCGGCCGAGAGCAGCAGCCAGGTACGGCGGCCGCCGCTTTCCCCTCAGGCGGGTTGTGCCCCGGGGTGGGGGATGAGGCGGGGGGAGCGTCCGGAGCGGGGCCGGTTAGCAGGGGAGAGCCGCTCCCCGCGGGGGTTCCCCGTTTGCCTTCATCCCTGGCGAGCTGCGGCTTCTCTTCCTCCCGGCTCGGGCTGCTTCCCCTTCGGCTTTGTTACCGCGGTGCCTGCGGAGAGTGGCTCCGTCCTCCCCGAGGCGGGAAACTGCCGCCCTCACGACCCGGGCTGGCGGGGCGGGGGGGGGGGGGGGGGCCCCGGGGGGGCCCCCCCCCCCCCCCGCGCGGGGGGGGGGGGGGGGGGGGGCGGCTCCGTGGCAGCGCCCGCTACCCCCCGGAGACCCCCGAGTTTGAGGGGAAACCCCTCAAGGGTGATGGGTTGAGGGCTGTGGAGTGGGTTTGCAGCTCCTGGGGGGTTAATGAGCGTGTTAATTGCACTTGTGGGGCTGCTCCGTGGCCAGTCCGGGGTTGCCCGGGGGTGGCACCTGTATGAGCGCTGCCTCCGCCCCGCGATGCTGCAGCACCCCCGGCTGCTGTTAGCAGGGCTCAAATCCTTCCAGCTTGGTTTGTTGGTTGGGTTTGTGTGGGTTTTTTTTCCTGAGGTGTAGTCAATGAAAGCGGATTTCTGCAGTTTGGAGGGGTTTAGGAAGATTCTGATCAGGTTTCCTCGGCTGGAAGAGCAGCGAACTCAAGCAAGTGCCTTTGAGTCAGCTTTGGAGGTGATTTTAAGGAGAATTTAGAACCTTTGTGGCTTAATGTATTAGCTAATCCAAGTGAAGGTTCTATTTAAAGACAGCAAAAAAAAAAGAGAGTAAATCTCAAAAGCAACCACAGAACAAACCCAGCTCCTTGAATAATAGCTGAGAATAAAAGAAAATCAAATCAAACAGCTATTTTAATGACAATCCTCTTCAATAAAGTCCTGAAGGACAATATATTCCCAGGAGAACCTCAGCACCACCTTCTGAATAGATGCTCTCCCTGGTGGAAATCGCCATTCTTCCCTCCACAAGTTTTCTTTTTCCTCTTTTGGAATCAGCTTCAAATTTAGCTAGAACTTGTTGGCAGAAAGCACATTTTTGGCAATTTTAGGATTAAAAAAAAAAACCCAAACATTCCTCTGGTTTCCAGCAAAAGTAGGTACAACCCCACATTCCTACACAGATAATTTTTACCTGTTAACCTGCTGCAATTCCAATCACATTGAGGTTCTCTAGAAGGGTTTATTCTGGGAACTGACACTGAGAGTTGGAGTCAGCTTTGGAGGTGATTTAGTTGCACGGTCACTTCCCAGCTCCAAATATTCACAGGTATTAAAAGAAAATAAATAATAATAATAATACAACTTCTGTTCTAAACAACCCCTCGTGTCTCTTCCCCAAGCACAGGCAGCTCTGGGGCAGTGCAGCTCATGAAGACGATCGTTCTCTCCCTGACTCCAGGAGAAAGGGACCATTATTTCCCAGCGAATCTCTCAGCCATCAGTGTAATTCGATCGAGAGAGAGGCCAGCTCGCTGCTGCACTTCTCGGCTTGTTCTCACCTATACGATGCCCATTCGCTCTGGTTGGTGGGAGTTAGAGAGTTTTAGGTGTGATGGATTTGCTCTGATCCCTGCTTGGAGCCTCACCTCGATTTATAGCAACCTAATCAAGTGGTGAGCTCACGAGGTGGAAAACCCTGCTCATCTTCATCGCCTGTTCAAGAAGCCTGAGGGTGTTGACAGAGGGGGCTTAGTGCTGCATCACAAGGTGCTTGCTGTGGGCAGCCAGAACAGGATCACTCTGCCTGACACTCCAACAGTTTGTGTTACTTGCTCTGGTTCAGGAATTCACGTGTGGGATGGGTTAAAAGCACATCTTGCCCTCAGGGAATCGACTTCGGTGTTGCTCGATGCCTTTTTGTCTATCTCTGAGGTTCTAAGGTTCACCTGTCACTAGGCTAGAGCAGCCTACACAAGCTGAAGTGCAGTTTCAAAAGATGGCATTTAAATTTTTAACGTGGTGTTGGCATGCTAGAGTAGAGCAGTTGTGCTGCAGAGAGGCAGTTTCTGTCCTGGAGCAGCTTTGGAAAGGAGAAGTGTGTTTGTGGTGGGGCATGTGAATTGGGTGTTTGGCTGTCATGCATATCCAGAAATCACCATGAAATTTAAGATGTTTCAAATTAACACCCTTGGTAAGAACTGTGCAGAGGTGTTTTGTCAGGCCAGGAGCTACCAAAATAGTTTCCAAGTGAGAAATGGCTTTTCTGCTGCTGTAGATTGATGGAGATGTTCAGTTTTGTCAGAAGTTCATCTTCAAAATGAGTACAAAACTCCCATTTTTTTTTCTAGTGAAATTAGGTAATGAACATTTTCACCTGCCAGTTGTAGCTACATATTAACTTATTTATTATTATAATCTCTTACCTTTGGAGTTCCACTTGTGTTAAACTGAATTTTAAAGAGAAATTCCTCTTCAGGCCACAGAAGAAATGTGCCTTAGCTCTGAAGTTCCTGGACCAGCAGCAGAGCACCTCAGGTTTGTAGCCTTAGAAACCAAACAATCAGAGAAATCCTTGAGTGTCAGAAGCCTTCAGTGCTTTAGGTGCTGAGTGGCTATTGCTAAGAGGCAAAGGTTGCCCACCTTTGAATCCTGGCTAGTGGGATTTCTCACTAAATGCATTTTGGCAACACCTGTGTTCCCAAGGGAATGCAGAGCCTGTTTTCAGGAGGGGCAGCCTGAGGATTTGCTGTTGAGTTGGCAACTCAAAGGATTCTGTGCTGACCTGTCCCAGGGCAGAGTGCAGAGCTGCCAGAGTTCCCAGTACTCACCCTCATGCACAGAGCCTGAGCTGTGCACATCAGCCAGCACTGTTGCTGTGACCTCTCTATATTTTGAGCTGAAGCACCTTTGGTGCCCATACAGCTGCATTTTTGTTGCTTTTTACCTTGCTAAACCTGTAAAATCAGATAGAAGTGCAGTTGTTGCTGCTCTGATTCTGGTCAGTGTTGTGAGGAAAACAACTTAGCAAATCAGCTCCTGTCTTAACCAACATCATGTTTTCCCTCCCTCCCTCCCTCCCTCTGGAATTTTTTCTATCATTGTGTGAGCTGAAATAAAAGCCAGCTCACTGTTTTTTTTCATGGCAACCAGAATATTTCATGATTATAATGGTGCCTGGCTGGATTTCTCCAGTAAGCTTCAGTGGTGTATCCAATACAAACACTGGTCTGTAACGTGGCTCTCAGGAAGCAGCTCAGCTTCAGATGCATATTCTGGAAACAGGAATCAATTATCTTTTAAGTAGTTGAACTAAATAACATGTTTGGCTAACCAAGAAGTCTTAAATCATCTCACACCTAAAAAAGACTTTTCCTCTGTGCAGGCAGAGCAGGAAGGAGGAGGCCTCAGGAAAAAAAGCTTTACATTTGCAAAATATATAGGGGGGGGTTCATTTACTTTATATTTTAGGTCACTCAATTTTTAGAATCCATGGCATGACACCTGAATTTTACTGCAGATATTAAAATAAAATGGTCTGCTATGAAAAAAAAGAGGAGAGAAGAGCAACGTGGCTTAAAATAAATTTATGATGGACATGGAATGACAAACACATTTCTCTGATCTTCCAGAGACACAACAGTGTGTCAGTAAGAGGAACACTGGCACTGGAAATTCCTTTCACCTGGGTCCACTGGGTGGTACACAAGCTAAATGGAAGATGAAAAAGCCCTGGAAGAGGTAACATGAGAGAGCAGGAGCACAAAAGCAAAAAGGAAAGCAATAAAGAAAATCCAAAAGCATGTGCATCCTAAGGCATGAGAGCTCCTCACTCCCCAGCAAGCATGCCTTTCATGTGCACTCAGTGTGACAGAGGGCTAACCAAAACACAAAGGCCCCTTCTATTGGAATGCCTGGAGTACAACAGATGGGGAGAGAGCACTTCCTCAAATCATCACAGTTCATTAAAGGCTTTCCATCAAAAAGGAGCAAGGAAAATTTGTGGCTAATCCAGGGAGAAGGAGGAAAAAAAAAAAGCCAAGAACCCCACCAGAAATAGCATCGTGCTCAGTAGTGATTTGTCTTTTGATCAGGAACAGACATCAATGAATGAAACTGGATGGGTACATCAGGTCCCAAACCACAGAATAAATCCCCATCCCTGGTGGACTGCAGCAGTTTCTTATCAACACCTAAATGTTTCATCTTTCTTTAGATTCCCTCATGCCAAAGAAGAGCTACAGGGTATTAAAATAATTAATCAGCCCCACTTCAGTTGGTGTCCTACATTAAAGTAGAACATCCCCTCTGTAAAGTTTTCTTTGCTAGCCTCAGATGTTAAAGAAGAAAAGCAGAAATGTGAGTGCAATGTGGTTGCATTTAAAGATAATCAAGCACAGGAAAAAAAAAAGAATAGCTGAAAGCAAGTGCAAATTCCACAGAACTGGCTCCTGAGCTGCAGAGGGGAATCCAACACTCCAGCTCATGTTGGCAGGGGAGACTGGAGCTTTTGCTGCACATCTCAGTGGTGATTAGCAAGAAGATAAGCCCAGGTCTGCTCTTCCTCACAGCATCTCCCTGGGACACTAACTGGTATGTGTGGGTACCAGTGCTGAGGACTGAGGGTTATGAGCCACTGCTGCAGATGTGGAATTTAATCAGACCAAAAATAAGGAACCACTGACAGTGAAACAACCAATGATTTGGAGGAAATCAAAACCAGTTCTAACTGGGTTCATTTTACAAGGGCTTGTAGTGATAGGATGAGGGGGTGATGGCTGCAAACTGGGAGACTTAAATTAGAAATTAAGAAGGAGTTCTTCCCTCTGAGGGTGGTGAGACCCTGGCTCAGGCTGCCCATGGAGCTGGGGATGCTCCACCACTGATGTGTTCAAGCCCAGTAGATAGTGGGAGTGAAAAACTCACTTTGCTGATTTTTCAACCCAAGACAAGATGGGACAGGCCAAGAGCTGAGCTCTTTCAAGACAGCATTTCTCACAGTAGTAAATCACCCATTTTTAAGGGATATTCAGCCTGCATTTACTAGTGATTTCTCTGAAAGCCTCTTGAATCAATTTGGCTTTGCTTTTTCTGACTGTTTTACAGGTCCAACTGATTCTTTTCTATTTGGAGTTTTTCCTGCTGAGGAGATGAACAAGCTTTCCAAGTCTGCTTTTAAGAGCTGTGAAGGTTTCAGGGGCTGTGTGGCAGGGCAGCTAAGTGTTCTGGTTACATTTGTGCTCCAAAATGTTTAGTTAGAGCTGCTGGCATGGCCCACGTGTTTATGTAACTGCTGTTACTCCTAGCAATCTCTCTCCTCTCTTTTCTCCCCTCCTCTCCCTTCTGTACAATCCCTGCTTTGACCAGGGACAGATCCCCTGGGACAGGAGCTGCCCAGGGGGGGGAATTTGCTCAGGTACAAACAGATCCCAGTGCCCCAGAGCTGGTGCTGAGCTTACATCTGGGTCAGCAGCCAAGCAGTAATGGATCTGAGGAGGGCTCTAAGTAAGGGGCAAGGCAGGCAGGGCTGAGACCAGTGTTTGTGTTGGAAACTGCACGGGATCCATGGCTGATGTGGCTGCCAAATAGCTTTGTAACTCCTTACAATTTCTTTTCTCAGCATTCTAATCTGTCCTGACATTCAGAGCCCAGCTCTCGTGGCAGCCAAACCTTCAGCATGTCAGAGGATGTTGCTGTTTTGTTTAGATTTCATGTGATGCAGTGAAATCATTATTATTGTGGTAATTGACAGTCTTTTTTTTTTTCAGACTACTAGGTTCATTCATTTTTAAAAGAGAAAAAAACCCAACAAAATTTAGGAGAAGCACTTTTGGAAGCATTATATGGAAGAGATGCTAATAATGCCCAGGTTTGCTCACCAGTTTGGGTGTGGATGTTGTGAGAGTGGGCAAGGTGGTGGCACTGGGGATGGCAGCCATGGCTTAATTTGGTAGCACCACTGGGTTCATTGCTGCTGCTTTGCTACTCCCTGGGTGTGAGAGCTGCTCAGTGCTGTCTGCTGGTGCTCTTCTGAACAGGGTTAGGAACAGCAGCTGAAATCTTCTCATGGATTTCCCTGACAGTGCTGCTCTGAGGAGTGGAGCCTGCTAACAAGGGGACAGTGCTAAGCACGTGTTCTTTTCCAGCAGACTGAAGTGTTGAAAGGTGTTGAAGGGTTGAAAAGCCAGTTTAGTAATCCAAAAACATCTCATGAAGAGTCTTAGTACACAGATTAGAGATGGGGTAATTTGCAGGGCCATGCATTTAGAGTCAGCCTGGTGTGTTTTCATTGTGTAAATCATCACAGCCTGCAAGTGAAAAATGCTTTCCCTGAACCACTGCCCAAACCCACTTCTGCAGGGAGAGGTCTCAACCCTGCCATGGAGGCCAGGAGAGCACAGCAAGCACCTTCCTGCAACAGCCTGTGGTATAAACCTGGCAGTGTTTGCAATAACATGTGGAAATCAGTGTTAAAATCTTGACTATATTTACTTTGCTTAAATTGGATTTTAATTCTAAGTCTTCCTTGTGTTCTCCTCATTTCTGACATGAGGATTCCCAGAGAGAAGCTCAGTACAGGCTGTTTTCTCTCTGGAGTGTCCAGCAGTTAACTGGGAAATCATGTGGAATCATCTGACTCTCAAAAGAGTATTCAGAGCTGTTTGAAATCCAATTTCCTGCTACAAAACCATCAGTGTTCCTGGTGTAAAATAAGATGGGAAATCCAAAAGGTGAAACTCTCTCTTTTTCTAAGTGGGAAATAACTCCTTTGGGGTCTGTGGTGCCAGTGAGCAGCTGAGCTGCACAAAACTCTGCAGGAAGAGCCCTCTGAGTGACAACTGAGAGCAACCTGCTGTCTGGCTCTCCTTGAGGGACATCCATGGTCAAATCTCCAGCCTGGCTTCAGTTGTTGAATTATTCCCAGCATATTTTGCTTTCCAGAAACCACATCCTCATCCCATCTGATCAGTGGCTTGAGCAGTGCTGCCATGTTTTATTCATGCAGTGTTTGACAGCTGTTAACTAGTGAAACCAGAGATTGCTGCTCTCCTGCCTGAGGGGTGTGTACCTGACACCAGGCACACAGCACCCAGTTAACCCCTCTGCTCTTTATTGCATTAGCCAACTGGCAAGCAGACTGGGCTACTGGAAATTCACCTTGCAGCCAGAATTGATTATTTTGCTGCCTCAGATGAGCTTTTGTTGTCCTGCATGGGACTTAACCAAGTTAACACATCTGCTGGGGCTGCTACTCAGGGTTTCTTCTTGGGGTTTCTTCTCCTTCTTCTCTCCCCATTAATTCCTAGGAGCAAAGAACACCCTTGGGGTTGATTCTTCATTGAGCATCTGTGCAGTAATTGATAGAGGATACTTTCCAGGGGGAACAATTAGCTGTTGCTTGGAAGAATATTCATTATTAAAAGAGTGAAAATCTGCTACAGTGAGCTTGGGGAGCTACAGAAACTGAAGCCAACTTGCATTTTGTGCCAGGGTTGCCTGCCCTCGTTGAGCTGACTCTGTGGTGCTGGTATTTCTTGTCTGTGTGGTATTTTAGCTATGCTTCAGAGAAACTGGGGGGGTTTGCTGTCTCCTGAGCTGTAATGTTACTCATCTTTATCAACAGTCCACAGGACACCCTGTTGTGCTTATGTGACTTTATATAATGGGAAAGCAAATCCAATTCACTTGGCCAGTTCTTATTACATGATCAAAACGTTGCTGCAGGATCAACTCTTGAAGAAAGAAATACTTGATAGTGTTTCTGTGGTGAGATTTTCTGTTTGGTGGGGTTTTTTTTTGGTCTGGTGAGTTATCTGATGTCACTTGTGCTTTTCTCTTCCAGGAAATCCACAACTTGTTTAAGGATTATGAAATCAAGTATTGTTACGTGGACAGAAATAAGAGAACAGGTAAGAACCTAAAATCTTCCAATTCTCTGATGAAACTAGTGTGGAATCTCATCTGTCATGTATGAAATGCATCACCCTCCAGATGTGCTTGTGTCAGGTAACATAAACCAGAAGCAGTTTGTTAAAGGAATGCTGAAGTCTTTGAAGGAAATGTTTGTGCAGAGTGAAATCCTGCATTCAATTCAAGTCTGCTCTTCCATTTCCAAATGAATCCTCTGAATAGGGGATGAATGGATTTGTAGTGTTTCTGTGGTGCAGAAAGGTACAGATATTTCTCCACACTTTCCTGTCCTTTCTGACTGTAGGTGCCACAGCCTGGGCCATCTCCTGATGGAGATGATCAGATCTCCCACTGCCCTGCTTTAAAGATTTGGGTGGTACTTGCTGCTGAGCTGAGTGAGTTTGAAGGCTGTTCTGGAAGAAAGATGGTGGTTGAGTTTCCTGGGGGTGATCCTTCACATTTTCAGCATTGGAGACACATCCCAGTGCCCAACACTTTGTCCACAAGGGGTTGGCAGTGCGGAGGGTCTCTCTGGGTGAGGTGTGGGACTTGGCTCTGTCTTGCCCTGGAAGGAGCAGGAGGTTTTGCCTGGGACTGGCCTGTGCTGTGCACTGCAGCTGAACATCTTGGATGCAGTTGAGGTCATCTTGGATGCTGTCATGAGTGAAATTCAATAGAATCAGTAGCATGGTGACTTTGGAATAAGTTTGATTTGCTTTTTCTTGCCCAAATGTAAAATGTTGTGCTACAAGTAATGAGGTTTTACCTGTACTTTTATAGCCACTCTCAGTTAATTACTCGTGACAACCAATTGATAACGCCAAGTTTTAATCTATATCTCATGCATTTTCTATTGCATCTTCCAAACGCCAAGCTCTGTTGTCCTGTGGCTCAGTGTGGTGGGTTCTGGTGGGAGGGGAGCTCAGGAAGGCCCCTGTGCAGCTGCAGAGGAGCAGTGGCAGGGGGGTGTGACTGGCTCTGCTCCCTTGCAGCGTTCGTTACCCTGCTGAACGGCGAGCAGGCTCAAAGCGCCATTGGGAAATTCCACCAGTTCTCTCTGCGGGGGAAAGAAATCTCTGTGCAGCTGCAGCCAACAGATGCTTTGCTCTGTGTTACTAACTTACCCACCTCTCTGACCTTGGAGGGGTTTGAAGAACTCGTGCGTGCCTACGGGAACGTGGAGAGGTGTTTCCTGGTCTACAGCGAAGCCAGCGGCCGCTCCAAGGGCTATGGCTTCGTGGAGTACATGAAGAAGGACTCTGCTGCAAAAGCCAGGCTGGAACTTCTGGGCAAACAGCTGGAGGAGAGCACCCTCTTTGCACAGTGGATGGATGTCAACCAGCTGACCACCAGTCTCATTCACTCCAAGTGCCTTTGTGTGGATAAACTGCAAAAAGACTGCGTGGATGCAAAGGAGCTGATCCAGGCTTTCTCACTGAAGTACAAACCTGTCTTCTGCCAGGTGTGTTGGGTTTGTGGCTTTGAGTATCATGCTCATTGTTTCAGTAGATCTCTGTTTACATCTTCACTGCTTGCTGTGATCCTCTTTAGTTCTCATTTCTCCACTGCATTGTACAGAATGATAGAATTCTTTCAGTTGGAAGAGATCTTTAAGGTCAAGCCCAACTGTTCCCCTGTATCACTGCCCCATGTCCCTCAGCATCACATCTCCAGGGCTTGGAAACCCCTCCTGGGATCACAGGCACTCCACCCCTGCCCTGGGCAGCCTGGGACAGCCCTGGAGGGTAAAATGTCAGTGGTGCAGAGTCCAGCTGGTGGCCTGTAACTAGTGGTGTTCCCCAGGGGTGAGTTCTGGGTCATCTTACTCACCATCTTCATCAGTGACCTGGATGAAGGGATAGAGTTGGACCCTCAGCAGGTTTGCTGATGATCCTAAACTGACAGGAGTGGCTACTACACTGGAAGGCTGTGCTGCCATCCAGGGAGGTCTGGACAGGCTGGAGAGCTGGGCAAAGGCAAAGCTAGTGAAGTTTAACTGGGATAAGTGTAGAGTCCTACACCTGGGGAGGAACAACCCCATAGACTGGTACAGGTTGGGGTAGACCCACTGCAAGGCAGCCCCATGGAGAGGGACCTTGGTGTCCTGGGAGACAAGAAGTTGTCCATGGGACACCAATGGGTCCTCATGGCCAGGAAGGGCTCCTGGGGGGCATAAAGAGGAGTGTGGGCAGCAGGTTGAATGAGGTTCTCCTCCCCTTCTGTACTAGTGAGACCACATCTGCAGTATTGTGTCCAGTTCTGTGCTCCCCAGTTCAAGAGGGATAGGGAACTACTGGAGAGAGTCCAAGGGAGGCTACGAGGATGATGAAGGGACTGGAAAAACTGAGAACCCTGTAGAAGAGAAGCCTGAGAAGGCATCTTATGAATGTTTACAGCTCTGCAGGGTAGGTGTCAAGTAGAAGGGACCAGCCTCTTGTCAGTGGTGCCCTGGGACAGAACAAGAGGTGGTAGCAAGGGGAAACATGGGAAGATTCACCTCACCAGGAGGCAAAACCTCATGGCCTGTGAGACACTAGAGCTGGTGGAAGTGGTGGGTTTGGGTTTGTTGTTTTGGTTTATTTCATAAGTGTCTTGGCAGGCTGCTCAGGGATTAGCTTCAGGGATAAGTAGCCAGAGATTGTCAGTGTCTGAGGCAGGTCCATCAGGCTGTCTGTCTGACCACCTGCAGGCCACCTCAGTCTCCTTAGTCCTCTTTTCAAGCCCCAGTAATCTGTGGTTGGCTAAAGTACATCCTTATACTTGATCCCAATATGCCAGGAGATGCACACTTTGGAAGTCACCCCTTCCAGAACCTGCCCATCTCTTATTATTTGTGTCTGTTTCCTCAACTGAACCTCTATGCCTTTGGTTTCACCTCACTGGTGACTAAACTGAGGTGCCTTTGCTCCCCACCAGAGCAAATTTTCTTCCTCTAAGAAGGTGTTAATACTGTAATCAAGTCACTTGCTTAATCTTGGTTTAATTAGCTAAACAGATTGATCTTTTAAAGTCTCTTATTGCAGGGCTTTTTTTTTTTTCCAGCTGTCAGATAATCCAGAGGCTTTTATCAGCTCCCCCAGCAATTTTTCCACATCCTTGAAAAATTCAGAAGTACAAAGGGGAACATTTGGTAAAGATGCTGTTCACTGACAGTGTTCTGCTGTGCACTTAGAGCTCCTTCAAAGTGGATTTTTCCAGATACTTACACATGGGTCTTAGAAAAATGGCTTTTCCTAGAACCTTTGCTTCAACAAATGAACCTCTTTCCTTTCTTAACTCGACTTTAAATGGTCACTACTTAGCCTTCAGTGTTCTAGATATGGACAAAGGGTTTTTCTTCAGCACCTCTTTACTTAGGAAGCTTAAAAATCCCCAGTTGCTGCATTTTCAGATGTTTAAGGGAATTTTTCTCTGTGCTTGCAGCTGCACTAGCTGCAAACCATTCTGTTCACAAGCACCTCAGCTCCTGACCAGTGCAGCTTAAACTGGTGTCAAAATCAAATACCATGCTTCACCACACCCCTATATATTTACAGAGCATATACATACCTAGGTGTGGATTTATAGATCCAAATATGTGTGTTTTCCAGAGCCTTTAACAGAGGGATTAAAGATCTGACCACCCTCTTTTTCAACCCCCCCCCAATCTTTGTATTTCAGTTGTTAGTGTAACTTTGTGGGACCTCATAGTTGGGGCTAAGTTGTTTTTACCCAGTGAAATCTAGATGGGATTTCCTCTCCTTCCCATCAGAGCTACTTTCAGTCTCTCTTTCCTATTCACTTTGGGACTGGAGATTTTTTCCCTAAGCTTTTTTTTCCCCTCCCTTCTCACCCTTTTTTTTTCTTTTTTTTTTCCTTTGTTTGATTTAAATCTGCTCATTCTGCTCTAAAACTCTGCAAACAAAGGGCAGAGCATTGTTTGACACATAAGCCTGTTTCCAGTCTGCTTGATTGATCAGTCTGGCATCTTCTCTTGGCATTGCAGCCAACCACAGACTTCATGTTCTCTCCTAAAAGGCAGTGTACACGAGAGGGATTTCCATTGTCCCAGCTCTCAGCAGCTGTCCTGGGCTCTGATGAACGACTCTTTGATTATTATAGGCTTAAAAAAACAGAACAATAATGAGTTTATATAGAAAGCAAAATTAGTGTCACCTCCACAATTGACAATTCCCTGCTCATTCCTTTTTTTGTTCTGGAAAGGAGTGGGAAATGCACTTTGTAGCTCCACGAGATCACTTAAGGTGGCGATTGATGGGGCACGGGCACCAAATATCAGCCCAAAATAAGATATTCAACCCATATCTGGCACTTTGGAGAGAGAAACAGCCTGTTCTGGGTGGGCACTGTCACCTGCAGAGTCTCCTGCTTGTCCCCCTCCCCTTGCTGAGTGCAGCTCTGTTGCAGTTTGCTCAGGACGAAGACAGCGGCGTCGGGGACTTCGCCGTGGTGGAGTATGAAAGTGCAGAGCAGGCTGAGGAGGTCCAGGAGGTGACAGATGGCATGAGTGTCCAAGGCAGGAGGCTGCAGGTCTCATTCTGTGCCCCAGGAGCTCCAGGCAGGAGCACGTTGGCTGCTCTCATTGCAGCCCAGAGGATGGTAAGAGACTCAGCACCTCGTGCTCCACGCACCTCGGGCAGCCTCAGCAGAGCCAGGGGGTTCAGCTGCTCTGCCTGGGGAAATGGGGACAAGCTTTTGGAAGCATTTAGCCTGATTTTTTTAGCTAGGCAGAGCAGGCTCCTTCCTAGCACAACGTGGCCTTATTCTACAAGGGTAAAGCAGGAGCAGAAGATAATGGTGGAATGGATTGGGTGGGAAGGGAGCTCCAAAGGGCATCCAGTCCAACCCCCCTGCACTCAGCAGGGACATCTCTAACTAGCTCAGGCTGCTCAGAGCCTCCTCAAGCCTGGCTTTGAATCCCTCCAGGGATCCACCTCCCTGGGAACCCCATTCCAGTGATCAGCACCCTCAGATTAAAGAACTTATTCCTAATATCCAACCTAAATCTGCCCTTTACCACCTTAAAGCCACTGCCCCTTGTCCTGTCACCCCAGACCCTTGTGAATAGGGAGTGAAATGCCCCTTTCAGGTATTGGAAGGTGCTGTAAGGTTATCACCAAGTTAGACTTGCATAACTCTGGGATTTGAGTAAATTAAATGTTCTGTAAGAGAAATTGTTCCAGTTCAAACCAAAAGTAACTGGAAGTGGAATCACCTGACAAGCTAAAACTTGGTTTAAAGCAGAGGGGCAAGAATCTGTCCCTTCTAAGATAAATTTCAAGGTAGGAGCAGTAGTTTAATTTCATGCTCAATAGAGAAGAAAGCTTTTTACACCCACATGTCTTGCCAAATGATTTCCTAGAAAACTGGATGTGATAAGTGTTCCAAGAAGCTGTTTGAAAAGTAGAAGCAGAGCAGCCTCATTACTTCAGGTAGCTTTAACCCACAGCTTTGTAGAGCAGGGGAGGGATGCTTTGAGAAGTTAGGTAATATGTGGTGCTGACAGTGACAGTGCCTTTCATGTTCTCTCCTTGATAACTGTCCTGCTTTAAGGGAAAAAGAAACATGTCTCAGGACAAATAATATGCTTGAAGTTTGGGGGAATAGTTGATTAGGCATTTCATTTGAGGGAAGGTGGAGAGAGGAGCAGGATGCAGGGAGGGAGATGTTTTCCCTGGGGGAGAAATGAAGCACCAACGTGACTGTCACACAAGTTTGGGGGATTAAGAGAAATTCTTTGTTTTCCTCTGATGCTAACATTTTTGTATCTCTCTGAATTGGAGATGAGGAACAATAGGAAAGGCTTGCTTCCAGAGCCAAACCCAGTGCAGATTATGAAAAGTTTTAATAACCCAGCAATGTTGCAAATGCTGCTGCAGCCCCAGTTGCGTGGACATGCTGTTAAACCTGGTAAGTTGCTTTCAAACTGAGTTAAGGAAAAATAGAAACCCTGTTCTGGGTGATACAGGCCATGGATTGTTACACTGGGAAAAAAAAAAAAGAGTGGCACCTAAAACTGTCCTGCTGTTAACTCTGTGGTCTCTGGATATGTGTCTTAGAACTGGGTTTAAAATGAAATGTCACATCCTTCAAATGGCAAGTTGAAATCTTGAGTCTGGACCTGAATGCTGCAGCCTGGGCCTGATGTGAATCATTCTTCTCTTGGGTGCTGCCAGAGTTGTGCAGCAGTTGGTAACAGCATGTCCTGGTTTTGCCTGGGATAGAGCTAACTTGCTGTTCTTCTTAGTAGCTCCAGTAGTTGTGTGTTTTGAATTCAGCATGAGGCTGATAACTCCCTGATGTGTTGGTTGTTGCTCAGCAATCAAGGACTTTCCCACCCAACCCAAGGTGTTTGGCTAGTAGGAGCACAAGAAACTGGGAGGGAGCTTGGCCAGGACAGCTGACCCAGAGTAGCCAGAGGGATGTTGCCTGCCATAGTACATCATGCCCAGTATAGAAACTGGGAGGAACTGGCCAGAGCTGAGGGGTGAGCAGCTGCATCACTTGTCCTTTCATGGGTTTTATCACTCTCTTTGTTACACTGCTTCTCAGTACATTTATTACAACATTTAGCTGTTAATATTATGATTATCTTTTATTTTAGCTATTAAACTGGTCTTATCTCAACCAAGGGCTTCCCTTTCTCTCCAGTTCTCCTCTGCATCCCACAGGAGGTGGGAGGAGTGAGCAGGCCTGGGGCTTGGCTGCTGGCTGAGGCTGTCAGCCAAAACCATTTCCCTGCCTTCTCATCAGCATGGCTGTGGATAAACATATTGAAAACAATCTTATCAGATTTCAAATGGTGAAGGCATTAGGAGCAGGAATGAGAACAGATAATTTGAAGGGTCAGATGGGGAACAGCTAAGAGTTTGTGACATGATCCTCTGACAGAAGAGACACAGAAATTGTATGTGAAGTGAACATGATGGAGAAACATTCTTTAGGTAAAGCTGGGGGCTTGTAGTCAATATTTCTGAGCAAAGCCCTCAGCTCTGGAGCTCCCTGAGAGCACATTTCACCTCTCATATGCTGCTAATTGCAAATCAAAGCTGGGTGTATTGGAAGGTTTCATTTTAGACAGTTTACTGGAAAATGTGGAAAGCAAATCTGAAAAATATGGAATAACTCTTCACTTGCCTAACTTACAAACCATTTCTCTTGTGTTTCTAAAACAGTTCTTGGAGGATCTGCAAGTTTACCTCCCCTTATCAATTCAGCAGTTGGCCCACCCTTTTTGCAGCTGAATAAAATTCATCAGGTATGTGACCAAAAAAAAAACCCTTTTTGGGTTGACAAAAGTCACAAAAGGGAGATCCTGGTGTGAAAAAACAGTCTCAAAGCTGTGACAAATTACAGCTAAAATCAAGTGGTTCTGTTGAGGATGTAGGAAAAGCAGTGGTCTGAGATGCCCATGGGGGTGTAGGAGAGACTGTGCTTGCTATCCACAAGTGAGTTATTTTCTTTTCACTGAGCTTTTGATTTGCAACCACCTGCCAGTGTAGAGACAACTTGCAATTACTGGCAAAGAAAAAAAAATCCTCTTTAATTTAAAGCTCTAGGAGCATGGCATGTCTGTTTCTCATGGAGCTGCTTCCTTCCTCTGGAGACTAATTGTTTTATCTTCTTCAAGCCAAGAAGCTTGGCATCATTATCTTCATTTTAAAGCTTGAAAGGACCAAGATGTGCCATAAAAAATAGTGATTTGCAGATGTTATTTCCTAGTAAAGAAAAATCCTGTGGTTATAAGCTGTTTCAAGTGTTCTTGGAGTATCTGTGATTCACTGTAAAGTTGCTACAACTTCCATCCAGACAACAGAATTTCTGAAAGGGACTGTAAAGGATATTTTGGATGAGTTTGCCCTGAATTGGTGATGAGAGTGTGCTAGAGGAGCCCCCACAAGCAGAACTCCTCCTGTCAGAGAGTTCTCCAGCTCTGCCAGCAGCCAAATATTCACAGTGGGGATTTTCCTAAATACCAGTGAGGGACTGGAGTCAATCACTCTGACTTAACTCTTGCTGATGTTTCAGAAATTCCAATTAAAAACCCAAAATGCCCTTAAGCACTTCTATTTCTGCTGTTCCTCTGGCAAACACAGACTTAGAGATCTTCAACCTGACTAGATGAAAATGTAGAGACACTCCTTATGTGAAACCTATTTAGCTTTTGTACTTTATTTTCCTGCTAAAAACTGGTAGGTGAATATATTCATTTGGTAGAAACACTGCTTTAGTTTACACCATCAAGTGAGTTGCTTTTGTGCTGTCCAGTGAAGAAATAAATCTTTTTTGCTTGCACTGCTTTCCTTTAAATGACATTTGCAGTTACTGCTGCTCTCTCTTCAGCCTTGGAAGGAGTCTGTGCTTCCTTGGAAGGAATGGGAATGTGTTCTGCTTACAGCTGGAGACAGGCATGTTTCACACAGCTACCAGTTGTGGTGACCCAGTGGTTTTTCTCTTGAGAGCACTGCAGCCAGATAACTTGGTTTTTTCTCTTCAGAGACACAAGTAATTCTCTTCCAGGGAGCTTCCAGCCATTGAATGAGCTTCAAACCTGCCCTAATAGCCTGAATTTTATTGACAATTATTTGATTACCCCAATTCCTTCTACTAGACACATCATCCAGTGAGTTATTTCAGAGTATTCTCAAAGCCAGAGAACCAGGCCACTGCTTTTATCATCTTGAAATTGAGTATAGTGTCTTGGTTGACTCCCTGCACAGCTCCCCAGTCACACTGCTTCAGCTCCCCACAGCTTGGGTTTGCTGCTTTAGATTCAAGGTATTACAAAGTAATAACAGTGAGAAGAAATAATATTTTATATTATTATTAAATAATATTTTGTGAGGTGGCACAACTGCTTTTCATTTCTCTTAGTTACAATTGTGTTCCAAAATAATACATTTTAAACTTCCTCAGTGATGTGTTTTCCTCAGTTGTCCAGTGATTTCTTAAATCTTTATTAAGCCAGAGACTTTTTTTGGAGGCTTCTAGCCCATCTCATTTTCCCCTCTTGTATTTCTGCAAGTTCTGCAATTGAATTAATAATTTCTTTGCTGAAGTTTAGAAGGAACAAACTACTGTGACAATAAACAACCCTGGATAATTTCTACTGGGAATCACTGAGACAATTGCAATAGCAGATGTGTAACTCATCTGCAAATGGCACCCTTAAAAATGGCACATTTCTGAGTCTAGAAAACCATATTCTAGATATAGAGGATTTTTTTTTCCCTTGGGTTTTGTTTTTTTTTTTTGCAGCCAGAGCACATAAAGCTGAATAAACCAACTGCAGAGCCTGGCTGTGGTGCCCCAGAGCTGTGAGGTGGGCTCAGCTCTGGTGGCAAAAACTGCTCCAGAGGTTGTGGAATGAAAAAATGCAAATATTTTCATAGAGGATCTGTAGGCACTGTGGTTTGTAATCTTCTTCACAGTTCTGGAATCGAATTTCATGGAAATATTTGCTGCTAAAAAAGAGGGAAAACCTCTCTGGATGTTGCTCTTTGAAGCTGTATTGTTAGGTGAGTGTGAGGCAAAGAATGAGGGTCCCTGCCAGCTACAAGCCAGCCCTGCAAAGTGAACAGCTCCTCAGCAATGGGAATTGCAATGTGAGGCACAACACAAAGTTAATAAAGTTCTTATTCATAGCACTCATAATCCCCTGAAGTCCTAGGGTCTCATCTTTCTTGCTGGCACTGTGGGTAACTCCCCTGGCTATCTGCTCTGCCTGCAGAGGCTGCAAACACACCCAGCTTTGGCTCCCACCCAGGGGCTGCAGTGGAGCCTGGCTTGTGTTGGAGCCTAACCCTGCTCCTTCAGAAGCCCTCAGGAAGCATAGCTGTGGTTATGAGGTGAAAAAAGAGACAGGGGGGTAAAAAAGCTGAAATAACTTTCTACAAATGAAGCAAAAATGTAGTTCTGTGCAGGAACTAGTGATTTCCTTTGCTGCATTCACTTGCAAAATACTTTCATGTTTTTTTAAGCACTATCATCTGAAAATATTTCCAGCATGTGCTGTTTTCCATGCCTGCCAACTAATTCTTCTCCTGATGCTGTTGCAGGGTTCCATTCTGGGGAGCACATCTAACGTGCTGCTGCAGAGCCCTGCTCACCTGCCCCTGCCCCAGCAGCAGCTGCTGAAGATGGAGAACATCCAGGCCAATAGTGTAAGCTCATTGCTTCAGCTTGGCTCAGGCCATTCTTAGCACTGCCACAACAAAGCCTTTTGTTCATCTAGTGCAATTAAACAGCTTAGTGTGCCTGAAGTCATGAACCAGATGTGAAAGAAGTGGCTACAGACAGATTATTTTAATGGTTTACACAGGTTTTTATTCTTCCTTCTAGAAACCAAGCTTGCTGGGAGAACCTCCAACCATGCTGCTGCAGACTGTGCTGGGAATAGGGGTGATGCCTGCAGTGGGCTCAGGCATGGGAACCCGTGGAGAAGCTCTGAAGTGTAAATCACATTTGATTCTGTACCATAGAATGCTCAGCTTGGAATGATAACACCCTCCAGCAAAGCAGTAGTGATGGGAAAAGGGGAGTTTTAGATTAGAAATTAGGATGAAGTTCTTCACCAGATGCCCTTTCAGGTCCCTTCCAACCCATTCTGCAATTAATTCTGTGTTGGAAATTTATCACTTCACAGTGAGGTAGCAAAGAGCTGGACAAGAATTCATGTTCTGTGGCTCTATAACCTAATTATTTATCTGTTTCACCAACAGGAACCTGCTGGTTTCAGCAGGAAACAACAAAATATCTTCTTGTTTGGCTCCTCTTATCTGTTTGTCAGAATGTTGTGGCGTGGGTTGAATATTTATAGTTTGCTAAATATTCTGCTTCCTCAGTGACTTTTTTTTGTTACACTAGGAATATATTTTTATTTAGGACAAAATTTGTGGGTTCCAAAGCAGATCAATCCAAGTAGCTGCAGAGGCTCCACAAATAGGGTTTTTTTATATTAATTTAATTAAGGAAACTGTAACATCCAGTGTGTGATGGATGCCAGTGCTGAGTTCTCTTCACCAGTGATGCCCTCAGTTTTGATGAGGAAAGCTCAGCTGTGATCCTGCTCAGTCCATCTTTTTGTGTTTCCTCCCCTGAGAGCCACTTACTCTGAGTTGTGAACATGCTCTGAGTAATGGTAGAAACCAGGAGCAAGGAGAAGCTTGTGGAGTAAGTGATGGGGGAGAAAAAACTACTCTGAATATCTAGATTTTCATTCTAGAGAATATTTTCTGGCTGTTTGGTTTGTAAAAAGCTTTTTAATGCCACCCGAGGTGAGGTTTTTCTCCTCTTCCAGTGGGGTATGTTGGGAAAGTAACAGGCAACACTAACAATATCAGAGGGTTTAGAAAAGTCAAGAGTTTTCTTCTATTGTATGAGCTTGACTTGGAGTTGTTTGCCCCTGGGATGGTGGCAGAATTCAAGCTGCCATCCAGAGCCAAGAGCTGAGAAACCCATCTCAACCTGCTTTCCTCACCCCCGAGTTACAAACCACAGCCCAACAGGGCTGCTAAATCTTGTCTAACAGCAAACTTTCTCCATTTATGGTTGACTGCAGCCTCTAATCTGAGTCCCATTCAAACAGCAGCAGCAGCAGCAGCAGGGATGGGCATGCTGCCATTCTTCCCCAGTCAGCACATTGTTGGCCAGGCTCTGCCAGGGCAGAGCAGCTCTGCGGAGAAACCATCGCCCGCCGAAGCGGCCGTCCCGGGATCACAGCCTTACCACCAGACCCTCCCCAGCCTTCCTGGGGCAGCTCTGAGGGCTGCACACAAACAACAGCACCAGCTCAAAAGTACTGACACGCCTTTGGGGGTAAGGAATGTGCAAAACAAGGCTTTGCTGGTTTCTTCCCCCCCCCCCCAGTTTAAGAGTTAACGGCGTCCGCTTGTAGTTCTTCACTCTGCAGTGTGCTGGATCACAGGATCATCCATGAGACATTTTAAGGTCATTTCAGCTGTGAATAATAGGCAGAGAACAATAATGCTTTTTGGTGGTCCAGATGAATTAACAACTGAATCTTTTTACAATGCTGGAGGGTTGGTTTTTGGGTTTTTTTCCATGTCTGTGCCTCAGAGTATTTGATGATGAAATTATCTCGAGGGCAACGTGCCTGTGAAAGATGAAAATGGAGCTTGGGGTGGAATTTCATGACTAGTCAGGAGCAATTCTGGTGGCATGGGGGTCCTTTGGGTCTCCATGTGGTGTTTGTGTATACATATTACATAAAAATATACATATTTATATTTTTATATATATATATGTAACTTTTCCATATTTAATCCATACCCTCCTAGCCACAGCTGACATAGTTCTGCTCTGTATCAGCTGTAATATTTATTCCCTTGAAGGCAGAGGGTGGGAGGGTGATGGGATGGGGTTTAAGTTGAACCAGAATGCTTTTTTTTTCAGAAGTTTTTCCCTGTCTTTTACAGAATCTAATTTATATATATATATAACATACATAAATGCTTTGAGATGGGGAAACATGTTCTTAATTCAGGTCATTTCTATGTTTTCCTTGCACAGAAGTGATTGGATTATACACACTGTATTGCTGTCTGCCTTTGTTAAACAGCTCTGACAGATTTGGTCCCACTTCAGAAAGTAAATTATTCATTTTTTGAGTATTTTTTTCATTGTAATGAAATGGAGTTTTACATATGGATAAAATCCATAGGGTGTTGTGTATACATACACATCAAATCAGTGTAATTAAACCATTAGAACATGTTCTTAATGCTAACTCCCCATGTTNCCCCCCCCCCCAGTTTAAGAGTTAACGGCGTCCGCTTGTAGTTCTTCACTCTGCAGTGTGCTGGATCACAGGATCATCCATGAGACATTTTAAGGTCATTTCAGCTGTGAATAATAGGCAGAGAACAATAATGCTTTTTGGTGGTCCAGATGAATTAACAACTGAATCTTTTTACAATGCTGGAGGGTTGGTTTTTGGGTTTTTTTCCATGTCTGTGCCTCAGAGTATTTGATGATGAAATTATCTCGAGGGCAACGTGCCTGTGAAAGATGAAAATGGAGCTTGGGGTGGAATTTCATGACTAGTCAGGGGCAATTCTGGTGGCATGGAGGGCCTTTGGGTCTCCATGTGGTGTTTGTGTGTATATATATATATATATACATATTTATATTTTTATATATATATATGTAACTTTTCCATATTTAATCCATACCCTCCTAGCCACAGCTGACATAGTTCTGCTCTGTATCAGCTGTAATATTTATTCCCTTGAAGGCAGAGGGTGGGAGGGTGATGGGATGGGGTTTAAGTTGAACCAGAATGCTATTTTTTTCAGAAGTTTTTCCCTGTCTTTTACAGAATCTAATTTATATATATATATAACATACATAAATGCTTTGAGATGGGGAAACATGTTCTTAATTCAGGTCATTTCTATGTTTTCCTTGCACAGAAGTGATTGGATTATACACACTGTATTGCTGTCTGCCTTTGTTAAACAGCTCTGACAGATTTGGTCCCACTTCAGAAAGTAAATTATTCATTTTTTGAGTATTTTTTTCATTGTAATGAAATGGAGTTTTACATATGGATAAAATCCATAGGGTGTTGTGTATACATACACATCAAATCAGTGTAATTAAACCATTAGAACATGTTCTTAATGCTAACTCCCCATGTTCTGCTGGTTATTTCATTTATAGGAATTTAAAAGTTTTTTTTTTTATTATTCTTCTGGCTGGTTTTTAATATTCTTCAGTAATTTACAGTCTGAAGAGAAACATTCCCACAAAATCATTTGAGAAGAAAAAAAACTAGAGGCAATGTGTCCAGCTAGTTGTCCCCAGTGTTGGAGTTTCCCCATTAAGATCTCCCAGGGCTGAGCTGTTTTGCAGCCCCTGCAGGGACACTCTTGCTTTGTTTCTGACAGTGGGTGTATCATGGGCACTGACCTGGCCAATTGTTTTACAGACTCCCTTGAAAAAACAGACCTCACTGCTGGGAGAACCACCCAAAGAAATTCGTCTTAGTACCAACCCCTACTTGAACCTGGCAAGTGTGCTGCCTGGTATCTGTCTTCCAGGTGAGCAAATAATTGAGTTTAATTAAGTTTTCTTAAGCAGGAGTGTGGCAAGTGGTCAGTTCTGTTTGGCAGGTAGTTCCAGTGACCACAGCATTTCTCTTCAAGGAAATTTGTCTTTAAAATGACAATTATTCTCCTTATTTTTGTTTGGGAAGGGTAAATATTCAGAGTTGAGGGGCTTGCTGCTGCAAACTTCTAGAAAACATCTCACTGATGAATTTTTGAAGTAGCCAATTCCTGCTTTAATCTCAGAATATTGCCAAGCAAGGATTAGAAGCTCATTTGTGCAGAAATACAACCTGTGTGTTGCTTGTGTTCCCAGCAGCAATTGCCAGCAAAGCCTCCAGCCCACCACAGCAGACTGGGCTGTCCAGCAGTGTGGTGGATGCTGCTGTGTCTCAGGGAGCTCCATCCCAGCAGGCAGTGGACAGTTATTTCCATTACTCTCAGCAGTATGGAGAGTACACACAGGTAGGTGTTGTCCTCCTGCACTTTCTTCTGGAGCCTGGTTTGTCACTCAGCTCTGGGAGCAGGGTTTTTTGGGCAGAGATCTGCTCAGAGATCCCTCCTTGGTTTTCTCTCTGTATTGATGTGGTTTTTGGTACACACAGAATCATAGAAAGGTTTGGGTGGGAAGGGACCTTTTCCAGCTCAGCTCATCCAACTCCCTGCAGGGAGCAACTAGAACTAATCTGCACCCAGAGCAGGGTGCTCAGAGCCCCCCTAACCTCCCCTGGGATGGTGCCAGGGCTGGGGCAGCCACCACCTCTCTGGGCAGCCTGGGACAGCCTCTCACCACCCTCAGGGTCAAAATTTATTGTAGTTAGGAGGGTCTCAGCCTGGCTGGGAGGGTGGGGGGGGGTCACTGTGTGGCCTTCCCTGCAGCAGGGAGCTTTGCCAAGGGCCAGACCCATCTCAGGTCAGATCTGGTGACAGTTGTGGGTTAGAGAAGCAGGAGAGCTGTCCTGTGCATTCCATGTAAGCACTAACAGAGCCATGAATATCATGTTTGAAGCTGATTATTGGCTTTAAATTCATGTTGGTGACTCCTGGAGGTGGTTCAAAGCCAGTGTTTGGTTTGGATGGTTCTTGGAGAGCTTGGTCTTTTATTCCTGGTCACATCCTTCAGGCCACGAGCACTGTTGTCATGTAAAGTGATCTCAGTAGGCAGCTAATGGGAAGAGGTTTATTCCTCCTTTATAGGAGGCTGTTCAGCAGTGGTATCAGCATTATGCTCAGGCATATAACTCTACCCAGGCAAGAGTTGATGACTTTGAAAATGAAGCCTCTGAGGTGAGAAATCCTTTTTTTTTTGTTTTGTCTTCTTTTGTCTCCATTGGCTGTTTCTCCCACCAGCTGCTGGCCCCCAGCCACCTGCTTTGATTGTTGGCCCTCAGTGCCACAGGAATGAGGGGCTGGAGAATGTGGGCACTGCATGGTCACCTCCTGCAGGGCCTCCCTGCACCCTTACCCCCCAGGATTCATGCTCATGCTTTGACTAAGGCTGGAATAAATATTCCCCTCTAAAACCACTTCAGGAGTGTACTGAAATACTCCTGCACCCCAGCATTGCTTCCCTGTGAGCCTGGTGAGGTTTGTTCCTCTCCCAGGCCATTTTCTAGCCTGAGGTTTCTGTGAGCAGTAAAAATCACACTTTTTTTTTCCTTTTTGTAAGGCACTGTGAAGTAAAAACATCCCCCTTTTGCTCCAGAAGCTGCTGCATGCCTGAGCTGCCACAACTGTACACTCCTTCTGCCAGCTGAGCTCGACTCAGAGATTTCCATGCTCATTATTTTATCAAGTGAACATGATTTTCTTTCCACCTCTGGTTGGCCATGGATCCCCTTCTGCATTTAGGAATCTCTGGGTGGATTTTACCCGGACTACAGGACCTGCTTGCAGGTCATGCCAACACTTTACAGTGGAGCCCAGGGACCCCACCAGGCAGGCAGCTTGCAGCTTCCTCCACAAATCCCATTAAAGAAGGTGAGAGGAGGGACTGGGCAGAGTGGTTTCAGATGCAGCCCGAGCCAGCTGTTGGTGGAAGTGCTCTGGATTTGGCCTGTGCTGCCACCGAGTGGACTGGGGACCCACAGCAAGCCAAGGCCGAGCTTTTCCACTGCATCCCTGCTCCTCAGAATCACCCTCAGTTCCCTGAACGTGGTAAAGAAACCCAGTGCTTGGCCAAGGTGTCAGATCCACCCTCCCAGAGCATTCCAACCCCCTGGAGATCAGTGCTCCTCACTGCCCACAAACAACCCAGACCCTCAGGCAAAGGGGAGCAGGGTTTGGGCCTTGGAGAGATGGTATCTGCCTTGTAGGAGACAAAGCAGGATGTGGATAAAGGAAATGGTTCACACTGGTTTTAAATGGGTTTGTTTTGCTGCCCTGCAGAGGTTTTGCAGTGAGTGTTACTGGGGTAAAACCTCTGAAGTGGCATCAGGAGGTCAAGGCAGGGTCCAGGTTACCTGCAGGCTCTGCTTTGTAATGCTCTTAGGTAGAGGAAAACCATTTTAAAGTGGTTTTAAAAGCAATTCTAAGAGCAGACACGACCCACTTAGGTCAGGCTCATTGGGCAAAGCTTCCTCTGTCTGCTGCACCCAGTAGACTCCAATAAAAGCTGTGGGAGGGATGGGGAAGTGTTATGGAAACTGCAAGGCCCGGTTCAAGTCAGGACTAACAGGAAGCTGGTTTAACAGAGGCTGAGGGGGTGGCAATAAAGGCTTTATTTGGGCTGAACAAAGGGCTTCTCATCTCCTGAGTGCCTTAGAAGGCCCCAGGAGTCCCTGCCCTCCTGCAGGTAGGTAGCTCACACCAGGGCTCTCTGCATGGGGCCTGGTGAGGCCTGGTGCGGCCTAGTGCGGCCTGGTGGGTCGAGCAGGCCCCATGTCTGTGCCCAGTCACAAACACACTTCTGGGCCTTGGTGTTGGGTTCCCCTTTGGTTTTTAGGAGGATGTTTAGAAGGGACACACAACTGTAGCAATTGGTGACTCCTCGATGGGACAGAAGGGCTGGCTGGTGCTTTCTGTGGCATGTCTTGGGGTAAAGCTGGCCAGGGCCTGAACACAGGGCCATGGGCTGTGACATGGCTAACTGCAGCAAAGAAAAATAATATTATTAATTAATAATTATAGAACTTCGAGGCTCCTGACAGCTCTGCAATGACAGAACTGAACAAAATTGTGGCACAAGGAGGAGATACTCTGGTGTTTGAGCTAACTCATCCAGGCTAAAGAGGAAAGAGTGAGTGAGAGTGTGTGTGTGTGTGTGTGTGTGTGTGTTTAGAGGTGATGTTGACCAGCTTGCTTGAAAGTTGTCTTCATGCCAGCTGCCATAAAAGGCAGCAAAAGAGCAGTTGGTCCCTTGGCACAGACAAAGCAGCAGCAGTTTTGTCTCCACAGTGAGGTACTTTGCTCATTCCTGCAATAAAAAGTGAAATCCCAGGGAGGAAGGCACAGTACTGGTCCCAGTAGAGAACAAGTTCCTCCAGCAAGTTCCTCGTTAGGATAATGACAAGTGCCAGGTGAAATGAAATTGGGTTTATCAGAGAGTAATTTGAGTTGTGAATGTCAATCAGCTGCTCAGCCCTGCCTGGAAGTGTTGGGCTTGGGGAGGTTTGGTCATTACTTGGTCTTTTGCCTGAGTTCAGGCATCAGTGTCTTGGTTTGTGAAACATGTTAAGGTTTCTGTTCACTCCAAGAGAAACCAAACCCTCAAATCCCCTGACCCAGGAGCTGGGTTTAACCCAGGGCACACAGGGTGGTGAAGCAGGGTCAAGTGCTTGATACAGGCCAGGTGCTTGAGGCTTTTGGAACAAGGAGACTGTTTAAGCCATCTGGTAATTAAATTAATGACAGCAGATGTCCCTGATGAGGGTGCTGGGCTCTGCTGGCTGTGCACAGCTGGGGTGCTGTGGGTGCTGTGGTGCAATGCCCTGCTCTGCTGGAGTTGAACCTGAGCCTTGGGTACTCCAGAGAGCCCTTGGCACTGAGGCAGCTTTAGCTCACCCTGTGGCCTCACCAGAAAGCCTGCTGTGGCACCCTGGGGAGTGTCTGCAGGGTTGTAGTTTGGCTGGCAGTGCTGATTTCTCCTCTGCTTTGCTGCCACATCCCCTCTTGCCTGCAAGTGGCAGCTGCTTACCCTCCAGCACCACCCTGCTTTGGCAAACCAAGCCCCCCACGGTGGCTGTGCCAGGGCACTGAGCTTTGCAAGAGAGAAGCCAGAGGAGCAACAGGTGCCCACTGGGGCTGGGGGTGAGGGCATGGCCTTTGCACTGCTGCTGCTGCAGGGAGAGGGACACCCAGGGGGTTGGGGGGGTGCCATGGGGCTTTGTTTAGGGCGAAATCTGTGCATAATCTGTGCAGAGCTGCATCTTGGGAGCCACTTAGTGCCTCCCAGCCTTCAGTGCATCCCAGCCTGGCGTTTTATTTACTGCCTCATGTGTCACTCTCCCTCTGGTCCGCAGGTGGCTCCAGCGAGAAGCGAGAAGCGAGGCTCGTCCCTCATGGCCTCCCCCGAGCCCGGCCCCGCCGACTTCCCCGGCCCGCAGGGCTCCGCAGTACGTTACACAGAATCCTCCCTCAAAAAAAAACGTGTTTATTGAGCCCTCAAGACCCTCCCCCCCATCCGCCTGCCTCGGGGGTGGGGCATGGCCGTGCCCGGCAGGCATCGGACCTCTGCTATTTATTGCTGCCTTAACTTCAGACACATCCTCCTTCTGGCTGCCACGATTCCACCGAGCAGGGCAGGGCTGCCAAGGCCCCGAGGGGGGAGCAGCGGGGCCAGAGCCCTCCCCTGGGTGAGGGCTGCCTGGGCATCACCTCGGGCACCCGGGGAGCTGAGCCTGCCCCAGGGGGAGTGGTGGGAGCTCAGCAGCCACAAGCAATAAACCCAGGGAGGAGGGAGCTGAGCCTTCCTCTGCTCCTCACACTGAGGAAGTTAAAAGTTGATGTCTTGATAGTAATTTTTTCTAAACTCAGAACGTTGGGTTTTGATGGTTTGTTTTTGTTGTTTTTTTTTCCAATCTTGCTTTTTCCAGGATTAAGAGTTCTGCATTTACAGCCTTTATATTTTTAATATTTCTGCTTAATCCTGGAACAGAGCTGTACCAAATGTATTAGCAGGGCCTCTGAGACCTTGTCAATAAATGCTAAAAGGAAGAAGCCACCCTGCCTGCTGCCTTGCAATGCTAAAAACCACTGGGGGAGGGGGGACTGGGGCAGGAAATTAACCTTTGTCTGCTTTCAGGACAAAAAAAGGACAAAAAAATTCAGATTTTCCTCAGAGTTTGTGACTTTGTGACCCCCTTGGGCACTGTGCTGGTGGGCAGGGCTGCTGAGTTCTGCTCAGGCTGGTTGGATGTGCAGCTTTCTCAGCCTGGTAAAGCTTCCCCATGAAAAGAAAAGAGCTGGGATGTGTTAAAAGTGAGTTTCTGCAGGAGGGAAACGTCGCTGGAGTCACAAGTCACTGGTAAGGAGATTGTTTTAAAGAGCAAATCCTCATCATCCTTCCTAGGGAAGTTGTGGATAAAAACCTTGATGATTCCAGAAAGGTAACACCCGTGGAGAAGAACAAAAAAAAAAAATCTTTATTAGATTTGTATAAAGAGTAACAAAGTGCTTACAGATTGAAATCAGGGTCTTAAGTGACATAGAGAAAAAAAACCAAAACAGGTAATACTGTAAAAATAAATCTGACCTCGTTGCAGCACATAATTACAATTGGATAGAGAGAGCTAGATATGTAAAGACAACTTTCTGTTGTTGCCAGAACCCAGCTCCTGCCTCCCAGCATCCTCAGAAATCCAGCTGTGCTGGGGAAACACAGCCCACCCTCCTCCTGGGACAGCCAAAGGGTTCACAGTTCCCCCACTTGAGGGGATAACAAGTGCAGAGCCCTCCCTGCCTCCCCTGTGGGTGAAAAGCTCCATCTGGTCCTGGCAGTAACAGGGAGCTGGTCCCAGGCTGGCCACACTGGTTCCACTGGGTGACTGAATCCTGCAGCAGTGCCCAGCTGGAGTCTGTGTGGGAGGGGAGGCCAAGGGAGGGCAGCACAGGGGACAGCACCTGAACTGGGGTGTCCATCCAGCCTGGGAACAGCCCCTGAACTGGGGACAGCCCCTGAACTGGGGTGTCCATCCAGCCTGGAAGCAGCCCCTGAACTGGGAACAGCCCCTGAACTGGGGTGCCAATCCAGCCTTGCAACAGCCCCTGAACTGGGGTGCCCATCCAGCCTGGCAACAGCCCTGAGCTGGGGTGCCCATCCAGCCTGGAAACAGCCCCTGAGCTGGGGTGCCAATCCAGCCTGGGTACAGCCCCTGAACTGGGGTGCCCATCCAGCCTGGAAACAGCCCCTGAGCTGGGGTTCCTCTGCCCAGGTTGCTCAGTCTCTGCTTTAGAGAGTTAGCTCCTGTCTGAGGGGGTCTCTCCAGGGCTGGAGTTCCTCCATCCCCAGAGTGTGCAGCTCATTTCCCAGGCACCTGTCCCTGCCCCACGGGTCCCCTCAGCACCAGCTGGGAAGGGAGGGGAGGGGGAAGGTGGGAAAGGCTGAGGTGTTGCTCCAAAAAAAGGGGGTTTCTCCCTGAAATGCTGATCCACAGGGGGGGTTGGAGTTGTTCTTTAGCAACTACAATCTAAGTGCACCAAAATACTTGTCAGCAAAACTTTTTCCTTTCCACCCTCCTCCAAACCCCACAGGGTTCAGCTCCAGGGTGCAGGGCAGGCTGGGACCCTCCCCTGAAAGCTGCAGTCCTTGGCTGGGGGGGGTGTCCCAGCCCCTGGGGTTCATCTTGCAGGGCAGGCTGTGACCCCCCCTGCAGGGGTCCCGAGTTCACATTGCTGGGGGTGGTGCCAGGGGAGGGCAGGGCACAGGGGGGCACAGCTCAGGGGGACTCAGAGCAACAACAGCAGCAGGTGGAGCTGTTGTTCCTGCCCATCCCTTTGAATTCATCCCCATCCAACTGGTGACTAAAATCCCAAAGGAGAACTGTTGGAGAAGGAATCCTCTCACCACCTTAGCACACTCAAGAGTACAAATTACAGTAGTTAAAAAAAATAAAAAAAAATAAAAGGAAAGGGCTCTGGTGTTTATGTTTTAACATTAAAGTACTGACAGTATCTATATAAAAAAAAATAATAATTACATTTTACTCATAATGGTTTCAAAGCCTTGAATCAGATTGTGAAAGGTTGTTCTTTCATCATGCTTCAGGATCCAGCACTTCCTCATCAGCAGGTCCACCTAAAAACAGGGGGAGTGTTTGAAGGAAGCACTGAGCTTCCAAGTGGCTGAGCCAGTCAATTGCAAGGGAGCAGATTCTCACTCCTGGGAAATAAAGAACTGACAGAAACAGAACTGGAGAATTGCTTGGGTTGGGAAAAAACTTTCAGATCA
>VYZU01063664.1:18035-86839 GCA_013401355.1 Ceyx cyanopectus | reverse complement strand
TGTGCAATGCAGAAGGGCCCACAGAGCATTTGCTTCATCCATTCATACTCCACCACAAAATAATTCCAGTCTTCCTCACTGAATTTTAATAAGCTAGTAAAAGACTTCAAGTCACATCTGCAATGTCTCACACAGGGAGATAGATGAAAAGCATGACTAAAGCCCTATATTCCTTAGGGAAAAAAAAGAAAAAAAGAAAAATAAAGTAAGTTGACTATACCTAATGTTACAGAGAGCATCCTATAATAGTTTTGCTGAATCTGTCTTCAAATTAATTTGTGATGTCTCATCTGGCTTTCAAGCAGATTTATGAGTACATGAAGAAGGCACACCAAATGGGCATCACAGGAATTCTAACATCAGAAACATCACAACCTGTTCCTACCCACAGCCCTTCTCTGGAGCCTCACATGGAGGTGCAGCATCTCCCTGTAGAAGTCAAGTCGTGCATGAAGAGAGAAACCTTTCTGAATCCCTGCAGGTTAAGCATGGAAGTAGTCCAGTGTGAATATGATGCAAACAGACAGGATCAATAAGCAATTTCCTTCATAAAACAGAGGAGACCATCCTGACATCAGTTCTTTAGGGATAAATCCCATTTTTACTAAGTTATAGCACATGAATTACTATATATCTTAAGAATCCAGCATGTCCTCTGCCCACACATCTCTCTGCCTGTACAGACTCATCTTTCCTTGACCCTGTTTGTATCCATTCCAGTCCACATGGATACACATCATTAACCCCCATGTTGGTGTATCTGGGTACATCTGTTCATTGTATGCATGTATGAACTGAGGCTCTCAACCCTTTGGTGCCTACATGTATTCCTTTCCTGCAAAGAGATGGGATAATTCCCAGTCTTTCCAGAGACCTGAGCTCTCAGTTCCCTGTGGCTTAAGTGCTGCTCCTCAGCCCTTGGTGATACTGCTAAGAACAGACCCCTCGGCTGAATAAATTCTGTGCACAAATTATGTCTCCCGGGTAGATGAAATAGACAGCATGGCCTCCTGGGCCATGGCCATGTCCTGCTTTCTCTCTTGCTCTATGAGCTCTCTCGTGTGATCCTGTGGGCTGTGTCCATCACAAATCCTCCCTGCTCCTCAATGCAAAGCCTTGTGCATAGGACTCAACATTCACCCATGTGTTAGTCTCCCATGTCTGCTATTGCTTTTAGAAACAGATCCCACTGAAATAGGCTGAGATGCTTTGGATAGCTGTTTGGGTAAGGAAATTGCAACCAGGTAGGACTTTTCCACTTCAGCTGCTTGGCTTGATTTCCACTTTGGGTGTGAAGTTCAGTGCTTTATGCATGAATGTGCCTGTGTCCTCTGTGGAATGAGAGCTACCATTCTACTGGGGATTGTCACAGCTGATGTGAACTGAAGAGGAGCCAGGAAAATAGCACTTAAGAAAGTCCCCATAGCCCCAGCTCCCCACAGACACAAGTGGCTGGGCCCAAACTGCTATTTGTTTCACACTTCTTTTTGTCCTGATCTGGAGGGATGAAGTCCCATCTCCTTCTCTGCTTTTATAAAACATAAAGATGCTGGGTTCTCCTGGAAATCAGGTTACAACGGCTGGGTGAGTCAGCTTCCAGATCTGTTTGTCAGGGCTACTGAACCTTGCTTGTGTGTCCCAAGGTGAGGATTAATCTGTTAATGTTTGTAAAAAGCTATGTAAATGATCTGTATCATGCTGACAGGTCAAGTACTGCATTGCTTGCTGGCTGCTCCTCCTGACAGTTTAAGATATATGCCAAACAATGTCTGTGATTTCAGACAGTGTTTGCTGATGTAGCTTGACTGGCTTAACCCTCTCAGGATTTGGTCCTACTTCTTCTAGCTTACTGATTGGGTGATACAGTACGAGAGGATGATGCTTTTTCACATAACCCAGAATACCATGAATACATTGATTTCTGCTTGTACAGGACCACAAGCTCAAAGGAAACCTCTTGGAAATACTACAGCATATGTGCAATTCAGGTCCTGAAGGACAGATAAAAATGCCTGAAGCTGAGCAGAGCTCAGTGGTCTGTGGGGAAGAGGCAGCAGCAGAAGCTGCTTCTGCAAGGTGTTGGCAGGATTGGTCCTGCTGCACCTGCAGCTCCTGCAGGTGCTCAGAGCAGCTGTGAGAGGCTCAGTATGTGCTCCTCTGAGAATGTGAACCCTACTCAAGAGCAAGGTGTTCTGGAAATCTGTGAGTCTTTTTGTCCTGTGCTTATCACTTAGATTGCAGCTATGATACGTCGCTGAGGTTAGGGCTTGACAGTGGTAGATACTGTACAAACTGTAAGAGAAACAGCATCTTCTAGACAATTAAATTCTAAAAGAATGCAACTTCCATAACTAATTCTGCAAGCACACAGAAGAAAAGGTGGCCAAAAAGGTAAGTAACTAGTTTAACTGGCTGCTTTACCACATACATGGTCCCAGATATCAGCATTACTTGTGGATGTTTATGTTGATATTTAATAAGAATGATTAATCTTTTCATTATCTTGAATGCTTTTTGCAGTGAAGAGCATTTGCAAGTGATCTTTTCTGATGTTTCTGTGTTCCTTAACCACCTCAGCTAGGAAGCAGTTCTGCAGCATGAGGCAGGGAGTGTTCTCATGTACAAGCTGTTACTAAACAAGAGGAAGACAGTTAAAAGAAAGGGACTTTCTCTGAATCTCTTGTCACCTGATCCTCTTCTTTGAAGCTCCTGGAGCTGGTGACTTCCTATTTGGGTGTTTTTTCAGTGGCTTACAGGACAAAATGTTGGAAAAGTATTTTCTGTTTCTACCACTATTGCTTGTCTGAGCAACTTTTGCTTTCAAACCCTAATCCAGCATCTGGTGGAGTCAGCAGGAATTGTGCCACTGATTTCTTCCATATCTGGATCACACCAGCAGCTGCTTTCTTCACCACCACCAGTAGAATTTGCTGTGGTAGAAAATATTAAGACTGTGGCTTTGCAATTTGTCTCTTTACCCAAAACTTTCTTTCCATTCTTTTTCTGTCTGGTATTTATCTGCCACATTCTAAGGGCTTCAGAAAATGTTCAGGGCATAGCTCTGTGTGTCTCTGCATGATGCTTTTGCATGCAGATTGCAACAGGGTATGTCCAAGATGAAGTACATGTCTTCTTCAGTTTCACTCAAACAGCCTGTTTGTCAGCCACCAAACTTTGTGAAAATGATTGACAATGAAAGGATCTGATTTCTTCTTCCTTGCAAAATGACTGCATATCTCCATTTAGAGTGTTTATTTACACTCATACTAAACAACCTATAGAAATATACCCATCTGGCATTGTTCTAACTGGATTACTGGCAGAGAAAAGATGGTAGGGCATGGGGTTTGGGGTGCATCTAATGGGTGTAGCTGTGGTTTCAGGTAACAACTCCTCATGTGGGGTGCAGATCCTTGTATTTCCTGGGAGACTTGTCCCACCTGGCTGTGCTGTGCAGGTACCTGGGACACTGTTATGTGTGCAGCATTCCTGTAACTGCAGCAGAGATATAGCTGATGTCATTTATGAATGACTGCCAGTTGGGACAGGATAAATTTATAAACCATATTTGTCAGGTCGTAAATACCTTGTTTACTGTGGTGTTAAAAAAAAAAAAAAAAGTATAATTATAACAAAAAACAAATGGAGACCAAACTTCTGTAAATCTTCCTTTGATGAGATGTCTAATAATATTCTCCTGTTTACAGTTTTGACAGCAAAATGACACAGGAAAAAAAAAATTTACAAGAAATTGTTGCCTTCTAAGAAAACAGAAGGAAGTAAACACTCTGTGACTCTGCTAACAGAGGGATTATGGCTCTTGAGAGAGAGTAATGTGCCATCTATGAAGAACAGAGATGTCTGTAAATCCCTGTTTTCCTGTTTAGTAATTACCACCTGGCAACAGTAAGAGAGAGGCAGCCTAGACAGTGCCTTGACAAGGTGGAAAATCCCATGCTTTAATGAAATGTTTGGTAGCTCTGCACAGCATCCTCCCAGCACCACACCTGACTAGAGAGAGCTGGTGAGTGGGGAGGAGGGAGACCCCACTCAGTTTCTCAGAGCCAGGATTGCTCATACTCACCAACTTTCCTACTGCTAGGGCATCCCCATGCTCATGGAGGTGTCCCCTGGAACCCCAGAGGCTCTAACTCCCATCTCCATCTAGTGCTTTGGCCACTCAGCCATCCCTCCTGTGATTACACAAGAGCGTGCAGCAAAAGTGTTATTGCAAGGGCAGTGTGGAAGAGTTTGTTCTGAACTGGTTGTGAAGTGTACAGAGGGTGGCACAGTGATCACAGTGGTAGGGCACAGTGTCCATGGTGGACAGGGGATGACCATGAGCCAACAATGCACTGTGTGGCCAAGCAGGCCAATGGCATTCTGGGATGCCTTAGGAGAAGTGTGACCAGTAGGTCAAGAGAGGTTCTCCTCCCCCTCTACTCTGCATTGGTGAGGTCCCACATGGAATACTGTGTCCAGTTTTGGGCACCCCAGATCAAGAAAGACAGAGAACTACTGGAGAGAGTCCAGTGCAGGGCCACCAAGATGCTGAAGGGAGTGGAGCATCTCCCTGCTGAGGAGAGGCTGAGAGAGCTGGGGCTCTTTAGCCTGGAGAAGAGGAGATTGAGGGGGGACCTCATCAATGTCTATCAATATGTTAAAGGTGAGTGTAGGGAGGATGGAGCCAGACTCTGCTCAGTGTCACCCAGTGACAGGACAAGAGGCAATGGGAGTCAGTTGGAGCACAAGAGGTTGAGGGGAAACAGAAGGAAAAACTTTTTCCCAGTGAGGGTGCCAGAGCCTGGAAGGGGCTGCCAAGGGGGGTTGTGGAGTCTCCTGCTCTGGAGACATTCCAGACCTGCCTGGATCTGTTCCTGGGTGACTTGGTTTAGGTGCCCCTGCTCTGGCAGGGGGGTTGGACTAGATGATCTTCTAGGTCCCTTCCAACCCCTGACATTCTGTGATTCTGTGATACGTGCAGGTACTCGTGAGAATGCTATTCTAGCCTTAATTATTTGCAAATACCTGCATATGGTGAAGTGCTGCTGTGCATTTGTAAGTTCAGCACGTTTCCTCCTCAGCAATGTTTACTTTAGCCCCAAGGAGAGTGCAGAGAGTGTCGCTGTGACCAGAATGGATGACTTTGTTGGAGGAGGGAAGTTACCCAGCCTCACTGACAGATTTTTATGAAGGGTTTCCCAAGGCCAGCCTGGAGCAGCACATCACTACGGATATGCTTTTGACATTTGTAGTCCAAGAAGCAGCGATATTCAAAGTAAAACATTGCCAGTGGGTTTCCACAAAAAGCCTGATTCTTGGATTATTTGTGGGGATTTTAATGTAACTAGGAGTTGTACAACTCTAAGCTTTCTCTTGGAAGGACTCCACCAGCCTACATCCCTCTTCCTTTTCCCCCCAAGCACAGTGAGCCAAAGCAATGCTGCTTTGCTCTGCAGGCTGCTTGCGACCACTCCCTGCCAGTGAGCAGCTTGTGCTTTGGATTGAACCTCCAAAAAGGCTCAAGTGAAGAAAGGACTGGAGAAAGGAAGAAGGAATTAGGAGCAATTGGAAGATAGATACTCATAAGCTTGGGAAGACAGACCCAGAGGTCCCCTGAATTTTTTCTTTCACGAATAAGCAAAAAAAAAAATAAAAAAAAATATATATATTTAATATATAAATATAAAAAAAATAAAATAAAGTCAAACTTTAGTTTCCTAAAAAATTGGCAGTATTAATTTAATCTCCATAAAATAGATTATCCTTCTGGAAAAATAACTGGAGTCTTTCTTAGTAACCTCCTGCAGAAGAGATTTTCCAGTTTTCCTGTAGTTCCTGACACAGGTCCTAGTTTGATTAGAGGCATGAAATGTAGACGTGTAAATATGTTTCAGGTAGATTTATGTGTCACCAAATAGGTTTTCAAATATCAAAATAATATAAATATTGGATCAATGGAAAGAAAAGTTCCATTATGAAATCACCCCACAAGCTTGTACTGTGAAAAAGCTTTCTTCTTCAGGATAGCTGTCAGCCCTGCTGAGATTTTAAATTGGAGTTTGTCTAGTGTAACTCTCACTTTCTATTTAAAAAGCAAAGTCAGAAGCATTAAACTTTTGTCTTGGGTTTTAAAAATACAGGCAAGCTAATATAATTGCTGTACTAATAGAGAGTTATGAGCTCGTAGGCTTTTCAGTTTTTGGCAAAGAAAGGTTCCATCTTTTGATTCATGGATTAAGACATTTCCTTATATAAATTTGCCATATGCTTTCTCTTCAGAAAAAAATCTTTATCCCTTCCTCTCCCCTGGACAATTTGGCATGGCTCTTTGGTTTGTAACTGCCTGTGCTTCACTCGAGAGCTGGCTGCATATCAGTCACCAGTCACTGCACAGAGTTTCTATGTGAATTATTGGAGTGTGCTTGGCATCTGGAGACGTAAGGGATTGAAAAAGTACATTTCAACTGTCAGACTGCAACTTGAAAGGCTTCCGGAGATACAGAGCCAGGTCTGTGGTCTGACTGAGGCAGTGCCCATGCCAAACTCAACAGAAAAAATCCCTGGGTGACACAAGGTTGTCCCCTGTTGGACCAGTGGCATGTGTGATATGTCTTCCAGCTTCAGCATAGATGTGCTTTAAAGAATTCCAACCCTGTGAGGAAAACAAGGGTTGGATGTTACCAGTGTCAGTGCCATTTGCTATAAGCTAAGGAATGATAGGATAAGGACAATATGACTTAGCTTGAGTTGTTATGTTAGGCTTGTGTGAATGCAATTAACTAGCTGGGATGTCTTTGGAGAAAAATGACTTCAAACAAAGAGAAATCTTTGGAAGGTTGCTTCTGTATCAGGAGGAAATGGAGAGGGATTTAGTTTAAGGATGTTTTTCTGAGTCATGTTATTTTCATCATTGGCATTTATTAACACTGAATTGACAGCATCATTATTAATGCTTTATTCATCTTCATCTTTAGCAAAATACTTTGTATGATAGCAGCAAAAAAAAAATAATAAAATCAGAGCATTTTTATTTGTTTTTTTGTGTCCCTCCTTGAAGTCTTTAGAGCCACAGATCAATTGCTGGTGTTTAGTGTCACACTGCCCAAGAGTGTAGGGTCTGTGGGTGGGTCTTCTGTGTCTGGCAGTTGTACAGTGGATAATTTGAGATGACACAAACTCTTGCAGCTTCATGGGAATAATATTTTCAGCAGGAAAATGTTTTCTTCAATGTACTGTTACTGGCCCAAACATTTTTTTTTCATCATTTTGAGTGTATGTTCCACATTTCCTCTCTGCTCTTTTTTTTTTTTTTTCATGTTTTGATTGTAGCCAGAAGCAAAGGTCAAAAGACATTTTACTATTTCTATATTTCTGTTAAGCTGAATTAATTCGTTGATGATGCAAAGTGACTTGTTAAAAAGCTTATGCTACAGAACTTCAACCACTATAAACTGAAGCTGAGCTGCATCAGTTTAAAGCAAATGGTCCAGAGACATTGTGGTCCAAATAATAAGGTACTGATCTGGAAACCAAGAAAAAGAGTTCTGTTCTCTGGAGCTTCACTGGGAAGCTTCATGCATTTAGATAAAGTTTTTCATCTTCTATCTCAGGTTTTCTGGATGGGTGGTAGAGTGAAACTAGATTTTAGAACACTTTGTACATTGAATTTTTCAATCACATAGTCTTATTCATTTCACATCTAACAATCAGAGTACAAGTGCTTGTTTCATTTACATTACAGAAAGGTTCTGAAATCATAATATCTGGGAATGCTCTGGTATCAGTGAATAGGTTAATTTGTTTATTAGTGACTGTGAGTATTCACTAAAAGGTATCATTCCCCAGTCCATCATTGAACCAGCACTGAGTTTTGCCCATCAAATTGCCTTTCATTTCTTTCCTACATAGTAAACCAAATCCAGAAAGTTTCTTAGGGTAAGAGTGATTACAATCAGAATTTTCAGGTTAACCTGAAGAAGTTCAGATTAAAAGTTCAGTCTTTTAAAATGAGCCCTCAAATGGCTTTTGAATAAGTTTGTCCTAAGTGTATTTTTGATATTTTCTCTAACCAGAGCCTGAAGAACACTGTTCCACTGCAGGCCTGCCATCTTCTGTGTACATGACCACAAGTTCTATTTTATTTTATTTGGTTTTAACTAGTATACTCATTTCTCCCAATCATCTCATCCCAGCATTTCTTGATGCTGCTTTACAGCATGAAAAGGGGAAGAAATGGATAAACATCTCCCTAGAAGACCATTTGACCTTAAGAATATAAATAGAACAAATGGATACTTTACAAATATGAGCAAATCTATCTTAGCAGAGAAAGCATCAGTCCTATAGAGATGGTGTGCCAGCTGCTAGAGTAGGAAACAAGCCTCCGTGAACATGCAGAATATTTTGGGCAACAACTCATAACAGATAAACAGATATTTGAAAATTAATTTGAAAGAAATATTACTAACCTACTTTTTCTAAGCATGTGGCTATTCATGTATTTATCACTGCAGTTCTGTGGGACTCAGTGCTCTCCCTGTGTTATAAAGACTCTGGGACATACACACATTTTCAATGACCTATTTTGCATAATTCAGATGCTATGAATATTTTATTTATTATTAACAGCTTTTTTGTTGCAAGCAATATGTTTTAAAGAATCCATTGCATGTTAAAAAAATAATCAGGATTAAGCTTGACTTTCTATTCTGGGGGCATAAATCCAGACAAGTTTCCTTTTAACAGTCATTTCACTCAAGGTTTTGTGAACAGAATTTGGCTTGGTGTCCATTGAAGAAAAATGTAGGAAAATATACATTCCTGTCCCCAAATCCTTAAGAATTGACAGTATGTCACTGAGTACTCTTAATATAAGACAGCACTGAAATATTTTCAGGTTTGTGGCTATGTTCTCAATCTTATTCACATTTTACATAGACATTGTTCTAAATTGCTGGCACTACATTAAAGTATGTCAAGAAGCATCATAGAAACAGATACAATTTACCATGACCTTGAGGCAATGTGATGTGTATCTTGCATTACATTAGCTACCAAAAGATGTCCCTTATATAGGGTAGTAGCCATTTCAGCTAGAGCAAGAACACGGGTTGTTGGGTATACTATGCAGAATTGGAAGATGTATGCAGATAATCTCTCCAGACCTATAGCCTCCTCATTTCTATCTTTTTCAAGAGAATAGGAATAAGCTATATGACAAAAAAAAAATAAATAAAAAATTCAATTGGCTTTGCTCCATGTGCAAGGTGATGTCCTTTGCTGAACTCAGGAATAACTCAGCTGTGAGGGTGACCGAGCAGGGGAACAGGTTACGGGTGAACAGAGGGGTTGTCGAGTCTCCATCCTTAGAGACATTGAAAAGCCATTTGGATGTGATCCTGGGCAACTGGCTGTGAGCAGCCTTGTTTTAGCAGGGGGGCTGGACCACATGACCTCCAGAGGTCCTTTCCATCATCAACCATTCTTTGACTCTCTGATACCCATTGTTACAGCAATGCGCTGGTGCACGTGCGTGAGAAAACCCAGCTCTTCCCATCCTCCTGTCCCCACTGCCCATCCTGATGGCCTTGCCAGACATGTAGTGAGGTAATTATGACCTTTGAATTCCCAAACCTTGCTTCTCTGCTATGCCACAGAGTTGAGCCCTGAAAAGGAGACATGTCACCATGCTTGCTTTGAGCACAAGCCAATTGGGCAGCTGCTCCCATGGATTGAGGGCTTGACTCTCCTGGCTGTCCTGGCTTTGTGCAAATCGACCTTCAGCAACTCACTTTAACCTTCTGTTCTTCCCCCCTCCCCTTCCCATGCTCCGTACCACTGTAATTGTGTAAGCTGCTTGGGCCAGCCTTTGTTCTCTCTCTCTGAGTCTGGTTTCCAGCCCAGACGTCAGCAGGGGTTGCCCCATGCTGCTGCAATATAAATGACTAATGATGATGATAAAAGGTGTGGGAGTTAGTTGCCTGGAGTGTTATCCTACTTTGATAACTTTGTTTTAGAAACCACCTCTCCTTCAAATTAGCTGTTCTTTGATCTTATTAGGTCTCATATTTTAAAAGTGGCCAGGGATTTTCAGCTGCCTGTTTTCCAGTGCTCATTAGAGTGACTTTGAAAGAGGTTTTGAACATTTTTTTTCTCTTTGGATGGGGTTGCTGTGATGGTGCCAGTAGCCTTCAGCGTGGGTTGCAAGTTATTGGCACCTTTAAGAGTCAGCTGCAGCCGTGTCCTAAAAGAGGCATTCGATAGGGGAGTGCTCTATTTTTAACTTTGGGCTGATATAGGTAATAATTACACACAAAACAGTATGTGAAAAGAACATTATCAAGGTTGCACAGCTCAGCACTTGGAGCTAAGAAATGCTGCAAGTAAAATTGTCTCTACTCCATTAATTTGCCACCTTGCACAGGTGCATCAGTCACAGACTATTTTTGCCCAGGATCTGAGTCTCGCTCGGTGTGCATAATAGATGACACAGTTTGTGAATTCAATACTTGATTTTCTTTTCACTGTTCAATGCATAGCTCAGAGTCTGCTGTGAAGGCAAAATTATTTCCTGCTGGGGCATTCCAGGGTGTTCCATCATGCAGGTCCTTGCCACGTGCAAACACCAACTTATTTCCATTTACAGCACCTTAATAGGGATTCGGGGTATCATTACTCCTCAGTACAGCTGGTAGCCTAAGGCAAAAAAAAAAGAAGATTACAAATATCCATAACTATGGGTATGCAATGTAATTTTTTGAGAATATGTGGCAGCACATACTGCAGCTCCCATTGCCTTCTGCTGCAATGGCCAGTACTCACCTATTCCAGATATTCAAGAAATTACAGAACAGGGAAGCAACTTTGCAAAGCATGGTGTGAATGGGTTGTCCCCTTCCTCTGGGCAGCATCTCACACCTGAAGATAAAAAGTTGCTGCTCCTGTTCTCAGACTGTTCTGCCACCTTCTAAATCCTAAAAAAAAAATAATCAAAACATCCTACAATCAAACTCTTTTTAATCTCCTTTTCTATGGCAAATGCACCATGCTCTGATTGAAGGTGGAAGGTGGTGGACAGACTAATGCTTAACTAAAGCTTACCTGATAACACATGAACAGAAGGAGGCTGAATTAATCCTTGATAATGTGGCATTTTTGGCTGGTCCTTGCAAATTATTAGAAAAAAAACCCAACCAAACAACAAATTTATTTAATAAAAGCAAACTGAAAACTTTTTGCTATTCAAATTTTCATACTGACAGCCATCAATAAAGTTTCAACCTACTGAAGTGCTGTAAAGATGCTTTCAGCTAAGAAAGTAATGAAATAGGAAAATAAATGCAAGAAAGGTAATTTCTTTTACAAAACTGATCACTTGAAAGTAATTGTATGCATAAAATCTTCTTCAGCATTTACATCAAGAGATCTCAGGTTCAAAAAAATTGAGAATGCAAACCTTATGTGAAGATACCTAAGTATTTCACAGAAAATGTTGCCAAGTTTTTATACAGATAAAACAATAATTTGGTTTCCAAACATCATTTATATAAACAGCAAAACTCGGTGATTTTTTTTTTCCCCAGAAAATATTTTCCCTGAGACAAATATCTGGCACTTATAATTTCAGTCCAGTTTTTAATATAAAGTTATTAAAAAACCCCCACAACTTTTCCTAAATCAGAATGTGTCAGTTGGCCAAAATTATTTGCAGTGGCCTTTAATGTAGCTGTAATTAATTTTTAGAATAAAGATACAGTTGAAGTACAAGTGGAGATTTTAGACTTTCTGAACTGTTGTGCACACAAACTAACAGCTCTTTTCTCGAGAAGCCCTGGTGTTATAACCCTCAAGCTTCTGGATGCTCTACTGGTGCATGTTTATTCTGTAAGGAGTGGTCACATCTGAGGTAAAAGTAGTTTGATCCATCACAACTATCTTCTGGACTTGCTTGAATTTAGAGATATTATATACCCAAAAAAAACCCCAAACCACAAAACACGTTGGTGTCACTTTGCAATCTCTTAATATTTCTTAAATGTCTTCTGAAGCAGCTCTGTTTCCATCCAACATGCAGTGGTGAGGCAGATCTTCAAATTGCTTATGACAGAGGTTACGTGCCTCCTGGCAGATAATGGAGACCTGTCTTTCTCTGAGACTTGGGTATTGTATTTTTTCCTTTTACAGGGCTTCAACATAGTTTTGCTCCTAAAGAGAACCCCAGAGATGTCCTTGAAATAGAAATCGAGGTGCTGAGATCTTAAATGATGGAAAGAAATCCTTAACATCTGGTCTTTTCATACAGCTGTTTCAACTAAAGCTACTTTTATCTGAGGAAGAAAAAAAAAAAAGGGGGAAGTTTAAGGCTTTTAATAGTTTGGGTTTGTTTTTTTGTTTGATTTGAATACAGTAAGCACTCAGGTGGTTATTGTATTCAAAATCCACTCCACTGTGGATAGCTCTTTCTCATGGGAAAGGAGCAGTGGGGACACACAAAAAGCCTCTTTAGGAATGATTTTGTTTCTCTTCTTCTCCACTGCAGCTTCTGGGGTAGGAGCCTGAGCAGGACAGGGCTCAGCAGACACTATATGAAGAGGAAACTAGAGATCTATTCCCTGTTGTTGTGTCCACAAAATGCAACTTTTCTCTTCCAGCTCTGCTTGTTGTAACAGAGCAGTAAATTGTCTGAAAATAGAGCACACATAGTATTTTTTTATTAGAGCCTGTGCATTTGCACACATTGCAGAGGGATTAATATGAACAAAGTTAACATAGACCCTGTTGTTCTTCCTCTCTTCTGGCTGACAGCGGATATCAGGAGTTAATCTCAGGAAGGCTGGGTGGGAGGAAATAGTCTTTTAACTCAAAAAGTCTGCAAAGAAATACTGTTTATTTAAAAGGAGGAAAATTGCATGTTTGTACTGCAGTACCAGCTGAGAATCTAACACTTCTGCTTCTGAATACCAGCACCAAGCAACAAAGCACAGTGCTGTGTATCAGGAAAATGGATTGTGAACACAAAAAAAAAGGACAGTCTAAACTAATCATAATTACACTAAGATTTCACCACTGGACCCAGCCAAGAAATTAATCATCCCTGGATTTGTGAAATTGGGGACTTTATATCGTAAATGCTTCCAGTTGTGTTTAAAATAGACCAATCACAATAAATCAATAACAATTCATTCTTCATAGTACATCTTATATCAAAGGGGAGAGGGAATTGGGTTAAAGGGTGACTTACTGTCATTTCAGTGAGGTTTGCTTCCTTCACAAACTAGGACTCGTGAAACCTTATGGATCCTGGCATGATAGAGAAGGTGCTAGAGCTGGAGGAGCCAAAGGCTGTTTGTGAGTCTATGGATAGCATTGTCTGCACAGCAGCAGGTAAAGGAGAGTCTGTATTAATAGCCTGGTATTTAAACATCATTATCCTGCCACAGATAATAGCTTTGTTTCTAACACAAGGATACTTGTATTAAAAAGATTTGATCACAGTTTAACAGAGCTGAGGCATCCTGAGCGATTCAGGGTTGTGTATGAGACATAAATGAGGAGAAGGTGGTAAAACTGGCTGCAAACCCTTTACCTCCTCAGAGCTCTCAGCTACCTGGGGGACTAAATAAGCTGCCAGAACAAACTGGATCACACCCACGTTGAGAAGCAGGATGAACCCTGTAATGCATTATTTATTTGAATTCTGCCCTCTCTGAATAACCTCTCTGCTGCTGAGTGCTTCCCTCTGTTCTAAAGGAGCCCTCACATTGCTGAGACCTTTGGAAATGTCCTGGCTGTAGTGCTATAAATAGTGTGTGTCTCCTACTGACTAAAACCTGGCAGCATAGTAACAGCCTGCTGTAGGTTTATTTTCCTGCTCGAGGACTACCTAAGTGCTGGTGTCCTCTCTCCACAGAGACATCTCTTTGCTTTAGGCACTGGTCTCTGCTCACTGCTGGGGATTGTTATTGAACCTGGTTCACATCCCTGCTCTTTCTGATTTTTTTTTTCTCTAATGAAAGACCTTTCCCTGGGCACCTTTCCTTGTCTTCCCTCTCCCTTATGGCAACTGCTTAATTCATCTGCTATTCACATATACTACACATGGCCTGTGCAAGCTGCTGTGTCTGTCTGAGTGAGCTCCTAGAGAAGCTTCTTAGGGCCCCAGAGCTTCTCTTGGCCTTATCTTGCATTTACATGGTGCCTTTCAGCTCCCTGAAATCCAGCTCTAAAAATAAATGGAAATCAGGGTCCCTGCACCTGCCAATGCTTCTCTAAGCAGGCTCTTGACTGACAGCTGACAGCATATTGTGTTGGTGGAGTTTAGGAGAGGACTTACCCAGTTCTCTCAAGTGGATACAAAGTCATCACAGAAGTGAGAATATTCCAATGTAATCTTTAGAAAAATGACTGCTAATGAGAAAAAAAAACTGTGTTCTGTTTGCCTTCTTCCCACAGATCACTAGCACCCACCTACCTGATCAGCATCTTGCCTGGGGGCTGTTCAGGTCTTGAGCTGAGCACCCAACTTTCCCATGTCTGCCCTTGGAGGAAAATGAGGTTAAAAGAGCTTGTTGGGAGGAAAGGAACAGAACTCCACTAGGCTAGGATGTTCAAGTTGGGTTAAATCCTTGAGGAACCTCTCCTCCCTGCTTGGTATTTCGAGCACTTCTTTGTGAGATAAGGGAAGGTGTCAGCTCCAGCAGCACCTGAACTCACACTCTGCTTTGTATGATTTCTGTGCCCTCTCCAGTTGCTAATCAAAACAAGTTTCCACTGTGTGTTTCTTATCCCCATAGGGTGGAACCATCCTCAGAAAATTAAAGCTCTCTTATCTCTTAATGTGTCATCACAACTAATAGCCTGGGGACTGTAAACAAGTTTAAATATCAAACCAATTTGGCTGGTGATTGTCTGCGATTATGGATTAAGAATACCAAATTTGTGCTCACTGGTATTCAAGCTAGATGGAATGCAAAGAGACAGATCCCCAGCTGATGCAAACAGAGGTGGCCTAGCCAAACCCAGAGGAGGAAGGCTTCTTTGTACCAGCTGAGCATCTGACCCAAAGAGATCTTCAGAAGTTTTCATTCATGTTTTCAAAGTGCCAGATAATACCTGACAGCGTGTGGCTGTTCAGGAGGAGTGCTCAGGGCTCTGGCAGAGCCCAAGCCATCCTCTCCTCTTTTGAGTTCCCAGGAGCTCTGCTTATGCTGGTTCTGCCCACCACCTGCAGCCTCCTTGGGGAGCTCATAGATAATGACTTAGAGAAGATATGATGTAAGATTACAAAACTTTTTCAAGCACAGGTCGAGGTGCCAGCATATTCAAGAACTGACAGATATGTCAAGGCAGGTACTTTGTGAGGGATGTGCTTTGTATTTTCCACGTGGCAAACATAATGCAGTAAATTCACAAACATGTGCTTGCTGCTGCCTTTTCCAAAGCCTTGCCACCAAGGAATCACCAGGTTCAGTCACTGCTCGTGCTGAGTGTGAAGAGACAAGCTAGAAATACTTTGCCTGGTTCACTGGAATGTTTGGAATGACAGTGATGTGCTTTAGGTCCTGTAGATTTGGGGAGATGTATTTTATAGCACTGTTAGATATGAAATTTTTCATGTTAGTGTCTCCTTTTGGAAGTATGTGTGGGGCCTTCTGTTATGGATTATTTTCTAACAGAGGTTGGACAGTTCTTCAGAGAATCCCACAGATGAGAAACTGAGGCACAGACTAAGGAAATTTCTTGTAGATATTCAAGAAGTCAGCAGTGGTGCAAGGAGACAAATAGTGCAAGGAGTGTCCTAGACACTGTAATGTCTTTTTCTCCCCTATGCCATGCAGAATACATTGAATATCTGTTTTTTTTTCATGGATAGTTTATCAGAATACATACATTTTCAAAAGGCTGTTGTTAGGTTGGGTTAATGATGAAGCTTACAAAATAAAGTAGGAAATTCATTAATTTTGATATGGCAGGAAAGCTCTTTCCTAATGAAGTAGTAATTAAATAAGGATAGTTATTAAAGGACTGGTAAATCTGGTGCTCTCCATCCTTCCTTTCTCAGCAGTTCTAGCAGCAGTTCTGGGTAAGGAAAAGGAGTGTTTCTGACAAGCATGAAATCTCACCAGAAAACTATAAAAGGAGCAATATGTCTTGAGGATCCTAAAAATATGAATCAATGTCAAATACATTATGCCAATTTCCAGAAGAGGATAATAATGGCTGAAAAAAGGTACCCAGAAAGCCAGAAGACTTTAAAAAAAATTCTTAATTAGTGTAATTATACTAAAACTGACAGCAAATGTTTTCCCAGTAGCAAAAAAAACACCCACAAACCCCCACCAGCCAAAATACTGCTCCGAGCATGAGGTCTTTGAAGGTTAAAGGCTTGAGTTTGACATTAGGATAGTGCTCCTCTTCTCCCAAGGTCAGTCCTTAAATATGGAGAAGTCATTTTGATGCTCCTTTGTGGTCTCCTCACAGTTCAAAGTCAACGCTTATCTTGATTTCAACAGTGCTATATTTGGCAAAGTATTAATATAATTGTATTTGGTCCCTGTCCTGTTTGAATGTTAAATGCCTCTTAAGACCCAAGCTCTTTCTCTCCCATAGTTTAGTTGATGGATAAAATAACAAGCAACGTGGACCCTCTGAAGTAATCCCTTCAGGGAAACCACTGGTGCCAGAGCTACACATTCTTTTTCAGGGTTTTACCTCACACCAGCTTTTGTCTAGACTCATACTGAAATGCACCTTATTATTTTTATATCACACAGAGAGCTCCTGGAGCACATCTTTGGGTGTAGCTTTATCCAAATAGGATGCAGTTCATGTGTCATAGCATGAGCCCAATGCAGCAGACTGGAGCAACAGAGAATGTCCTGTCCATCAGCCCATGTATAAACTACAAACTGCTTTTTCCTCTGTGTTGTTCCTTCATGTTCATCATGTCCTGGTCACCAGCTTCTCCATAAACGTTCCCCTGCATCACATTGAGGTTGTTCTTCCTCAGTTAAGGCTCCTCAGCAGGACAGAAATAATCTGTCAGCCTGGAGTCATGTTGGTGATGTTTGGATTTGAAACCACTCAATATCTCTTTGTTAATAATTAGAATTTGCAAAGGGGAGAAAAGTGTACAGCCTCAGAGCAGAAATCATGCAGCCCAGGGGTCTCAGTAACCAGTAATGGTTTTATTTGGCATTAATAACAAGGTAAGGATGTGGTGGTACTTACCCAGAATATTTTCTTAGCTTCCAGAGAAATCACAGCTCAAAGATTTCCTAAGGCAGAGACTTTGTCTTTATATCTAATAGCTGCTGATATGTTTGTTTGTTCTTTTGTTATTGTGTGAATCATTTAGCTACTTGTTAGTTTTATGTGAATTTTAGGCACTAGCATCCAGTGGGAAAGAGTTTTGACACTAACTTCATGCTGCACAGGTTGGGTTTATAAAGATTATAAGATGCTTTGGGTATGACCATATTTCAGTGGAAAGCAGAGTGCTGGATCAAGAGCACTCAGCTCTTGTGGGAACCAGCCAGCAAGGACTTCACCCTCCCCTCAAATCCTTGTGTTCCAGGCCTGGGTTACAATCTTTTTTTGTCAGTTTGCATCTGTAATCCCTCTTGATTTTTCTGATAAATGCAAACATTTGGGAAAACCTCCCAGCCACTGAAGGGAAAATGAACATGATATCCAAATGACTCACTGCTTTGTGGGTGAGGTAATGGCTGTGTGCCATAGCTTGTGGGATGTGAGTTTGTGGTCTGATGTCACATGGAGTGGATGTGCTTTGGTTGTGAGGTGAAGGCAAATGGCTTTGCTAGGAATTCTCCTGTGACTTCCCAGAGCCAATTTGCTTGTTAAGATACCACTGACTACAGAGAGGCAATTATTAATATAGGGAGGGCACTTGCCAGATGTAACCAAGCCCTCCTCTAGACACCAGCTGGGGCCAGCTATGACAAAACTGCTGCTAGAAGAGGTAGGTCCTGCAGGAGAAGTTGTAACTGTGACTGGAGGAACTTAGGGGACAAGGTTGTTTCTGAGGGCTGGAAGGGAATTTTGAGGAGGGCAGCAGGAGCCAGAATCCTTGGGAGGTACCTGGTGCCTCTGAAGCTTTGCTCTCCTGGGGCAGGTCACCTGAAGACCTGCTGGATGAGTATGCTCTGATGGCTGATGAAGTATCCCTTGGCCTGGTGCCCCCTGCTCCAGCTTACCCTCAGGTTACAGACTCCCTTGCTCTTGTTTGCTTCTGAATCACTTGGTGACACCAAGGTAAAATGTAAATGCTAATGCAAACGTAAGTCTAAAGGCTTAGTGGCACCTCCACAGTCCCCTGCTCCTGCTTAATCACTTGTAACTGCTGGGGTGCAACCATAGTGACCTTCCTTGGAAGCTGCCAGCAGTTGCTTGCTGTCCTATGTATGAACAACTTGCAGGTTGTTCTGCCTGGATTCTCTGTTTTTTTCTCTCAATCTAGATTCTCTATTTTTCCTGTCAGTCTTTCCATCACCTCTCCCACTCCTTTCCATTCTTTTGGTACTCTGGTCTCTGCTCTGTGGCTGTGCAGCCCAGGAGCTTGGTGGGGTTGCAGGTCAGGGCCCCCCTCTGCTGATACATGCTGGGGGGGATGCATGCCCACATGGTGGGTCCCAGTCCTTGGGGAGCCCTCACCATCCTGAACATCCACACTGCATGGGATCTAGTGGGTGTTCTCCATGGTTTAGCAGAGGGAGGAATGAATTAAGTGCCTGTACCTGCTTTCTCCTCAAACCAACCCCCTCCTACAGGCTGGAGCTGTTGGGAAGCATTTTCTTGCTGTTTCCTCTCACTGCTTCCTACCATATCATGAGATGTGGTTTACAGCTTGGGAGACAGCAGTGGAGCATCACTTGAACACAGCTGTTGGCAGATCAGTTAGCTTTGGGAAACAAGCCAAACTCAGTTTTCTGTGGCACTCTGGTTTGCCCATGAGATTAGAATTTGCAGCCTTAAATAAGCATAGATAAATATAATTTATCTGTTTCTAATTTAAACAATCAAATGCTTATCCAGGTCTCAGTGCCTGTACTGAAGACCAAGGGAGCTTCTTTGTGGCTCCAGCAGTGCTGGGAGTCAGGGCTGGTGTCACATTTGAAGAATCTTCTCTTTTTTAAGCAGTTCAGATGCTGGGGCTGCTGCTTAGGAAATGGCTGTATTCTCCCTGCAGGCAGATCGATACATTTCAGCTCACTGCACTGCAAGTAACTTTTCATTGTACATTAAGAATGAGGAAAATAAAAGCTAAGATGGATGTTATTTTGGTCTTGCTTTTATTTTGAATAATTTATTAGGAAGTCACTGCTGTCTTCATTCTCATAAGGAGACAAAATGCCTTTGTCTTGGGTGATTTTTCCTATTAAAAAAATCTGAAATCTTACCAGTCTTATTCCCCTCACCTCACCTATTAAAAAATTCACCTCTCAGTACTGAAATATAAATCTAGGGTCTCTGCAACTTGACAAGATGGTCTCCTGCAGTCCTAGTTCCTGCAAAATCCCCACTGATGCTGGTGGAGTCACCCCTCAGTGGTGCATTTCTAACCAGTTTTAGAACACTGCAGATGAGTTATTTGTGTTACTAATGATTACTGGCACAAAAGTAATGAGTGGTATGAAGAGTTAGTGATCTACAGTCTAGCTGAACTATAATTTTAATTATGCATTTACTAAATAACTAGTGAAAATATGAATCCTTTTAAAGTGAGTTCTTAATATAATACATTATGGGACGAAAATTCTGCAATTAGCTCCACTATTCCTATGATCTTGGAACTTCAAATTAACATATTTTGATGCTTGTTTGTTGGTTTTTTTTTTCCTGAATCTAGGTTATCCTGAAGGGGAGGATAAAGAAACTGGCCACCAAGATGGTAATCACTAGTGGAAATGAAGAAGATAAAGGCAATCAAGAAAAGGAAAGCAAAGAAGAAACCATTTTGGCAATGCTTGGAATTATTGGGACAATTCTTAACCTGATTGTGATCATTTTTGTGTATATTTACACAACGTTGTAAACTAGGAGGCATGCAAATAGACCAGATATATGGCCATTAAGAGTGATGACAAACATTGCTGACTATTGACAAGTTGTTTAATCAGAATTGACTCTGTATTATATTAACACATCATAAAAGCACTGCCTGCAGGCAGCGAAGGCTGAAGCACAATTAATTGAACAAGACTTTTTCACACAGTAACAAGCTTAAAACTCTTCTGTCCTGCCCTCTTCAGTTTGCTTTTTGGTTTGTGGGAAAATGACTGCAATTATGTAAGTTTTAGCTTTGGAAGAAATCCACCAGGGAGATGTTGTTTTAACACAATTAAAAAAAAAAAAAAAAAAAGGAAAAAAAAATAAAATAAGAAAAAAAAAAGGAAAAAAATAAGAAACTGTACACTATATACAATTAGAAATGCATACTGTATACCTGCAGAGATTGAACTCAAAGATAGCTCCTTAGCACACATAACGTGTCTGTTAGGTCAAATGACTAAATGACTTTTTTCTCCTGGTTTTTGCTTTTACTTACATTGAATGTGACAAGCTTTTTATTTAGAATGAACATATGGTGCAACTATGAAAAAAATAACTCCATTGAGCAAGGTCTGCCTAAACCTGATCAAATGTTGGGAGAACTATATCCCATGGTTCTTTTTCCTTTCTCATTTGCCTAACGTCTGTGTCGGTTCATATCAATGTTTATAAATATATATTTTTAATAAATGTGCTATATTTTTAGCATGAACCAAATATTTGGAGACAGTTGTATTCATGCAGCTAAATTTTGTTCGATGAAGTGCCCTTTTTGACAATGGATGTTGGTTTTCTCAGCAATTATACAGCAGTCTTGTTTGCAGCCCTCTCACTGTGGTCTGAAGCAAGCTTACATCATGCTCATATGCATGACTTGAAGTTGGAATGTCAGCTGAAAAGCGTTGCTGCTTAACATGGGAAATAGCAAAAGATTGTAAGGTGACCTTTGGAGACTGGTTGCAGAAAGAAGGCTCTATTTATAGTGGATTTAAAAGGAAAAAAAACAACAAACCAACACAGCTCAATAAAGGAATATTGAGGCATTTCACAAAATATTACTCTCTGAGTATGTAGATTGAAAGAAGAAGTGAGCAGAGGTTTGTGCAGTTGAAAAGAGAAATCTAGAGGCTGTAGTGAGGCACTTAAGTGAAATCCAGAGTATAAATCCAGAGTATAATTTAAATGTGAGGATCATTAATGCTTTATGCTTCTCTGATGTGCTTTAACTGTGGTTGGTGCAGTGAAATTCTCTGACTTGTGTTTTTGACAGGAATGTACAGTGATGATGATAACCATTTTTCCTCAGAGTTCAATGCCTATAAATATATGAAGCATTAAACGTAATAGACCTCAATTCTGCCTCAAGCTGCCTAAGTACGTTGCCCATTAGCTCTGACATATTCTCTTAAAAAATAGGTCAATTAATTGTTTACTGAATTGTGGTTTGGATTGCGTCCTCAGATGCACAAGGGGGATTGCTACTGAAGTCAGCTGGAGCTGTAAAAAGTTTGATCCTAGAGTCTCATTGATTTAACTGATCAGTCCTGTCCCTCTGGATTAGTAATAAGCTTCTCTGTGTTTTTTAGGGGCTAGGACTGGTATAAAAAAAAAACAACTAATTTCATTTCAGGATATAAAAGCAAGCCTGAAAAACCTTGAGGGGCACCTCTCATTATATAAATACCTCATACTAGAGGTATTTAGTCTCTAGTGGTATCACATATTCAATAACAAAACCATTAGGAGAAGGGAAAAGGTTAGTAAATAAATTAAAATTAAATCCAATATAAAGAGTCAAGAAAAAAAGAGCAAAAATAATCTCATGTTAATGAAAACAGGACAGGGTGAGAGAGGTGAGAAAATGGCACAGAAAGAGGATGCTGAGCACACCAGTGTGGCTGAGGAAAACATTTGTGTATGGATGGTGCTGGCTGAGCTGCAGGTGAGAAATAGTAACACAGTTTACTGGAGATGAGTGAGGCCAATCTTGGGTTTTAATTTCTAGTTATTTGTGGTTAATGCCAAGACATTAGGAAACTCTGTGAAAAAATATATTTGCCTTTACAACCTTTTTCTTGTGGTTAAACTACTGCATGTGGCAATGGTATTGGAGCTCATGGGCCACCTGGCTAACTCCAAACTGCCCCACGTACTGGCAGGATCTTTTCTGAGCATATTTCTCTCCTTCTTCTCCAGTGAACACTGAAGCAATCTGCCTGAGCCTTGTGCCCATCTTCTAGAGGGGAAGCCTGGGAAAGGGCTGTGCCCGGGTCAAGAGATGAGCTCTGATGCCTGGTATTTCTTTCGTTGGCACAAAGTTGCTTTATGAATGAATTTTCATTAAGTACTTCTATAGATATTATAAATTAAAGCTCTGCATTGTAAATCAGCATACAACTCCTCCATCCCACTAAAGCAGCAACTCTGCTGCTCATCACAGTTGCTCTCCTTCAGATGTGGGCCAGAATATTCACCAAGATGGGCACTGCAAATAGCCCAGACGTGCTTGAGCTGAACTGATGGATCAAAAAGCCTAAGGACTCTCCATTCCCTCTGCCCTTCCCAACAGAACCCCATTAGGAGAAGTTTCCAGCTGTGAGTTGCTGTACTTTGCCTGTCTCAGCATAGGCAGCGTGTCCAGGTTCCTGCTGCCCTGCACTGCCATGTGCTGTGTGCTTTGCCACAGGGCTTTTACTGCACCCTAAATTGGAAGAAAGGTTTATCCCATTCCATAAAAAGTTTAACACTTAATATTTTAATTTTACGGGCTTCTGTTCACAGATACTTCTAGAGATATCCTGGGGCAAGTACTTCTTAAGTAGATTCATTAAGTATTCATTTAAATAAAAATGAAGGGTTTCCTGGGAGGACAATTTCTTTACTTTTTATTTGGTATTCATGAACACTGATACAGGAAAAGTATATTTTCAGGAATGACTGTGGAAGGGAAATGTTTTGTACAAAGGTCTGAAAATATGGCTACTTAGGCAGCCACACACAGGCCTGTTTTGGGCTGAATGCCAGCTAGAGCCAAATTACCCTCTTGCTTCTTTATGTGAACAATTTTCAGCATGCATCTATAAGAAATATTCAGCTAGGTAACATATATATCATGGATACCTTATAGCCAGTAACTGCAATATAAATAGTTGATTACAACTTGTTATTACAGGTGCTTAATGGTAAATCTGCTTTGGCAAGGAAAAAGCTGGTAGTTTCCTTTATGGCTTCACTTGTAGGTAATGTAAATATTTTCCAATTTTATTATTTTTTTTTAAGTTCAATATTACTCCATTAGTGACAGGAACTTTCATATTTGAGTAGAAGGTAATTAATATCCAACATCTTAATAAGATATGAAAACATCACCTTTTGCTTCTGTGAACTAAGAATAACATTGTGTCTTTAAATTGTTCTATGTAGTTTGTGTTATGGCACTGAAAAATATTTTCCTGAGTTGACAGGAAGGTGACATTCTCCCTGCTGCTGTCTGATATGTTGTCTTGTAGGTGAGTAGAAGTTTCAAGAAAGAAGATAAAAATATTTACATCATATTATGCAAACAACAAAATGTGGAGAAAGAAGAAAAGCAGGATACCACTCTTTGGCTCCTATAACTGTTGCTGAAAATTAATCATCTCAGGAATCACGTCTTCATACAGAGATTTATCTTCTTGTTTACTGGCTGACAGGGCAGTCTTTTCAGTTCTGTAGCTTTTTCTCCCTCTGCTTTCACCTCTGCAACCATGTGTGGCTCATCACACCCTAACAGTTTTCACATGTAACCAGCCTGGGAGCCTGTGGAACCTGCTGGTTTGGTTTATTGTGGTGTAAAAGTGGGGCAGAGTTTTACCATTTTAAGCATAGTCAGTAATAATCTTCATGTTATAGTCTGATAATCTAGGGGCTGTTTTGTTTGTTGAAATCCCAGACCCACCCCTGCCCTGGCCAACAGGTAAAAATTGGATTCAGTAGACATCCAAATACAAAAAAAACCCAAACCCAAACTACTTCAGTTACATTCTGATAAAAGTTTAGTATGAATCATTGCCTAAGTACAACTGTCATATATTTCCATTTAATCTATATTCTGGAGCTCACCTCCAATGCCCCAAGGTCTCATCCAGGTCAGGAGGTCTTATTGTTTCTGAGTGAAAATCGACATTTCAGAATGTATTGTGGCATAAGCAGAGAACTTGGCCCAGTGAGACAAATGGAGATAAAAAAGTAACTCAATTAAAATTCCAGGGAGGCACTGATACAGAATTCACTAATGAAATAGTTTGAGTTTAACTCGAGTACTTTGTTTCTGGCTAGCCAGGATTTTGGAGCAAAAACTATTGTTCCTTAGAAAGTTTCTGGAAGAAATATGACTAACTGAAAGAAATAACATAATTGAAAATGTTTCAGCAGCAATTTCCAGCAGCAACCTTCCAAATAAAACACCAACCAGGCCTCCAATTTACTATGGCTTGCTTCCCAAGAGTGCTTTTTGGCAGCCCAGGAGCATGCTGCACATCTCTGTAAACACCTTTTCTTTCCTGAGAGCCTTTGTCTTTGGATCAGAATGGACAGATTTACGAAGATTTACACATGTAAGGAATAGTACATTATGCATTCTACAATAACAACAACAAAATTAATGCTGTTCACTTTTATTTCCAACAGCCAGCCTGTAAAAACTGGGCTGCTTCTGTGCCTGGTTGTGCAATTTGGAGGCTCTTCCCAATGGGTCTTATAAATTCAATGTAACTTTCCTTCCCCACCACTGATTCAAGAGAAAAAAAACCTGGTCAGTGTGGAAACCTCCCCATGAGGCTGAAATCCCCCATCTATCCCTCCACATCAATCTATATATGAACCACCTGGTATCCAATAAGACTCTCCTTGTCTTAAGCATTAGGTTTGCTTGTTTGCATTTCACCTGAGGGCTCAGATGGTCAAAGGCAATTTGTAGGGCCAAAAACACCTGTTTCCAATGATAGAGCGTTACATGATGTAGTCATTACTTAGAAAGGTGCCTGTTGATCCTGAAACATGCCTGGGTAGTGCCATGTGCATAACAAACAGTCCTCCATGTGTAGTCTCTCACTAACTGAAATTATGAACTGAAATGTATGGACTGAGTGTCCATAAATGCAAGGGGGTTAGGTTTGAGCTGTAACTGGCCCCTTTAGCAAGGTTTTGCTAAATCAAATCAAGCCTGGATCCCAAGTGCAAGCTCTGTTGTGTGAAAGGGAACCAGTGACTTGGCAGTGCTGGGTTAACTGTTGGACTTGATCTTAAAGGTCTCTTCCAACCAAAATGATTCTATGATTCTGACATCCTTCCTTGCTCATAGAAGGTGTTTATCTACATTGACAGCACTGGGATTCCTTCTTCTGCAACCAGTACAAATTCTGCTTAATATGATCCATGCACCTCTCCTGACCTGCTTCTTGGCAGCTGAATATCTTCCTTCCACCTGGGTGGAGAAATCAGCTTTGGGCTTCCCTAGAACTGGGAGAAAAGTCCCTGCAGCAAGGCAGAGAGAACAGCAGGAGCATTTGTTTCTTGCTGACAACAACCAGGTCACTTGCCTGCAGTGCTGATGGTGACCCTTTTCCCTCCCTTTTCCCATTGGAAATTTGCTTATTACCCAGTCCCTGGGGTCTCCACAGGCTCAATCACCAGTTAAACTCAGGCAGACTTGTTTTATGAATACTTTGTTAGATTCAAATGACTCCTGGAGACAGGTCTTCAGGAATAGATTAAAGGCCCTGATGTCCTAATCTAGCCTTGATATCATGAAGATCTCACCATAACAACCTTGGTCATTGTCAGTCTCTGGTGGCAAGGTGTTCATAAGGGACACCAAAGGAGAGCAGTGGTGACCCAGAGCTGGTGCAGAGGCTGGCTGCTTTCCAGAGTGCCTACTTGCCTTCTTGAGGAGCAACAGCATTATGGAAGATTGATATTGGTGGTAGGTAAATGTAATAAAATGTTTGTGTAACAGGGGTGTGATTTCTCACCTTTGGTTCCTGTAAAATTAATGGGAAAGGCTTTATAAATAGTTTTGTCAATTTAATATTTGGATTAAAAATTATTATATATGTTTTCAAATTTTAATGTGCTGCTTTTTTTCCTTTGCCAATCAATTCAGCTTTTGTTTTGCAGATACTCTTATTATTTCTTTCATAATGATGGCTAATGTAAAAATGTTGGCATTGGATACACAAAGAAAGAATGAAGATGTTGTTAATGTTTTATTAATTTGTTATTGTGGGCAGGAAAACATAGTTCAGTGGTTTTCTTTGCATCTAATGCACATTGTTAGCAGTATTTAACTAATCATTTTATATCATTATTTCTGGAGCCTAAAGGAATTCCATGGGATAGAGTCATCATTTAGAGCTGTGCATTTTCAAACAATGGTCAGCAAACAGAGATGCATATGAAATGTTTGCATTAGCTAAAAGAAAACAATGACAGACACATATATTTTAAGGAGGAAGTTCTTTCCCTTGAGGGTGGTGGCTCAGTGGCACAGGCTCCCCAGGGAGGTGGCTGAGGCCCCATCCCTGGAGATATTCCAGGTGAGGTTGGCCAAGGCTCTGAGCAGCCTGGTCTAGTTGAGGGTGTCCCTCCTCCCTGCAGGGGGGCTGCACTAGATGACCTTTGGAGGTCCCTTCCAGCCTCAGCCATTCTATGATTCTATGATTTTTAGCTGATTCAAACTCAAAAGTGAGACCACACAGCTGTCATTCTTATACCCCTGCTGACAATGCATAATACACACCAGGCCACAATTTAGATGCTCACTCTGCTAAGACTATGCATGTACATAACTCAAAGGGGTAAGTTCCTTTACAGTTAATATGCATATGAATATATATTTGCAGGTTTGGAGCATTAACTGACAGTTAGCTGACAATACAGCTATGGCAACAATGCAGCTAATCTGACAGATAAAAATACTGAATTTCCTCTACAATGAGCTATTTCTCTTTGCCTCATTGACCTTGTTTTCAGCTGATCTGTTTGAGACTGTATGATTGATGAGAATGATGCTAAAGCCTGCCTAATATAGCCAGGGAAAGAATCAAGACAGTGGAGGAATATTCAATCTATGTCTTTAGACAGAAACTAGGCATTTCCTTTAACTGCTTCATAAAAATCTCAGGGCTGAATGTTTTACATTTTCCTTTACATGCTTCACCATCAGTCAACACACTAACTCATTAGTGGCTTTATCATATTTCTATTTGATTGTATAATAATATTTATGTACAGTTTCACTGAGCTGTGCAAACACTAGCAAATGGATTTTGCATCCTTGGTCGCTTTTTAAGTCCNTACCCCTGCTGACAATGCATAATACACACCAGGCCACAATTTAGATGCTCACTCTGCTAAGACTATGCATGTACATAACTCAAAGGGGTAAGTTCCTTTACAGTTAATATGCATATGAATATATATTTGCAGGTTTGGAGCATTAACTGACAGTTAGCTGACAATACAGCTATGGCAACAATGCAGCTAATCTGACAGATAAAAATACTGAATTTCCTCTACAATGAGCTATTTCTCTTTGCCTCATTGACCTTGTTTTCAGCTGATCTGTTTGAGACTGTATGATTGATGAGAATGATGCTAAAGCCTGCCTAATATAGCCAGGGAAAGAATCAAGACAGTGGAGGAATATTCAATCTATGTCTTTAGACAGAAACTAGGCATTTCCTTTAACTGCTTCATAAAAATCTCAGGGCTGAATGTTTTACATTTTCCTTTACATGCTTCACCATCAGTCAACACACTAACTCATTAGTGGCTTTATCATATTTCTATTTGATTGTATAATAATATTTATGTACAGTTTCACTGAGCTGTGCAAACACTAGCAAATGGATTTTGCATCCTTGGTCGCTTTTTAAGTCCTCTAAGTCTCTTTCTAGCACAGACTGATCTCCTATTTTAAAGATGGAGATACATAACCACATTTTTAGAGTAACATACAATTAAGCAGACCTCAATTCAACTTTATGTAGAAAGTAAATGGCCTTTTACTCCAAACAGGGGGGGATTCTTTCTTCAGCCTGCTCACACGGCCAGCCCCAAGTGACCCCAGTGCTGTGCTGAGTATGGCAGTTGTACAAGATTAGTTTCTTTGATTTTAGAAAAAAAAAAGAGTTCAGCTGTCAAACTCATTGAAGCAGTTCAATGCACTGTCTTTGCAATTCACAGAGCAAGAAAAAAAATCTGATGACCAGAGATGGTGCTCTGCTCCTGGCTGACCTTCCCCTCTTGGGCAGCAGCCCTTGGTGCACCCTGACAGACCAGGTGACTACTGCCCTTTATATTCAGTGAAAGGCAATAATACTCAGGCAATTAACTTTCCAAGATTTAAAATACCACCTGTGTTCTCTTGGTGTGAAGACATAACACCAGAGCTATTAGCAAGGCAGTAGCCAAACACTAGCACAACTCAAAAGAGAACCCTTGCTGTTGTGTTTGAGTGTTAAAAAAAACAAATTTGGGTCTTTCCTCCCATCGCTGGGAATTTCCATCATCAGAAATGTTGAGAAAATGTTTTTTCCACTCACTATTTTTGATTTTTTGGAAAGGTTTTTGACCTGAAGCCAAATCCTCAGCAGTCAAGAGATTGTCACAGAATGGCATTTAGAAACAACTGTGTGTTGCAATTTGGTTTTTTATGTTTTAAACATATTTTGTTTCAGCTTTTTTCCTTTTCTTAAGTTTATTTCAGACTGAAAAGTTGTTTCAGATTGAAATCAAAACTCAGTTCTGAAAAGCTGTAATGCTTTTCCCACTTTTTTCCTTAATTAATATTCATTAGCATCAAGGACAAAAAAAAATCCAACCCCAAAACATGCACAACTTTGTTTTTTTGTTGAATTATCACCTTTACACTAAAAATTAACTGGACTAAAAAGTTCTGATGAACTCTCTCAATCACCTGTAGTCCTGGTACATGGTAGAAGGTATCGAATAAAGATTCCTATTGGTCTTTGATTTCTTCAGTTATGTTGTCCCATTTCTCCACTTATTTTCACAAAGATAGATGGTCCCTTTCAGGGCCAGCAACAAACCTCTTGTGCTTTAACCCCAGCTTCACGGTTTCCTCTCTGAGACAGTCATCCCCTCCAAATGGAGTCCAAATCAGACCTGGCTTATAAAACTTGCTATGAGAATCAGAAGAGTATTCAGAACTAAATGGTTTTTTTTTTTCCCTTGCATTTTGGGTATTTTTTTTGGTCAGCCATAAATATTTCATAAACTGAGACCACCCCTCACTGCGTAACTCTTGTGCGTCAGACTGTTTCTCCCATGAGTTTGGTAGCACTAAAGTGAGGTGGAAAATGAGAGGTTGTGAACTATCTGCTTCTTGTTGACAACGCTGCAGCAAATCTTCAGAGGTACAGAATTCAGCCTGTGAGCACACAGCTGCCTCTTCCCTATGCCTGCCTGTTGTCCACACCATCCCTCTTGCTCTCAGGGGGGAGTTGAGGAGGATGCACATTTTTTCCCATCCTAATTGAGTTACATGCTCAGTTGGCTTTGCTGTGGTGAAAAGCAGCTATGGCAAAGGCCATGGCATCAGGGGACCATGGGTGAGCTTTGAAAGGTTTCTATTCAGCATCCAAGTCCTGCTGCTGTCAGTGGCTGCCTCATGTTTCCATGGAGCTTATCTATCACCCACTGCTACCAGAGCTCCCAATTTCATGCTGCCCATGTTATGATTTCAGAGGGAAAACTTCTCACATCTTTATTCTTCAGTGTTTTGGTTTGTTTTTTTTTTTTTTTTAATGCTATAATGAAGAAGCAAAAATAAAGCAACGCTTAACATAAAATAGAAAAACAGCAAGTGATTTTTTTAAGGTGTCCCTGAATGTCTCTCCTCAAAATGCATCTTTTTTGAGCAGTGGCTCTCAGGAGTATTGAAGAGCCCTTGGCAGGGGATAACCTGGTGTTATCCTCATTCTCCAGAAGTCACCACTGCTGCAACTCAAGTGGACTGAAAAAGTGTTTTCCTGAATGGGACCATGCTGTCTGTGGAGATTGTTGTGATACTGCAACCCCTCAGTCTCTATGTTTTCCTCTATGTCTATTTTCCTATACATAAACTAAACTAGACTGGAATATTTCAGTTGGAGGGGACATTAATGATTATCTAGTTTAACTGTCTGACCACAAGTTAGAGCATGTCATTAAGGGCATTGTCCAACATGACAGGCTTCAGGCATTGACCACTTCTCTAGGAAGCCTCTTCTAGTGTTTGACCATCCTCTCAGCACCTGCTTCCTAATGTCAAGCCTGAATCTCCCTTGGCACAGCTTTGAACCATTTCCAAGTGTCATATCACTGGATACTAGGGAGAATAGGTCAAGATGTCCCCCTCTACTTCCTCTCCTCAAGAGGCTGGAGAGAGCAATGCAACCACACTTCATCCTCCTCTTCTCCAAACTAAAACCCAAAGTCCTCAGCTGCTCCCCACAGATATTGTCTCACTCCTTGGTCAAATCTGTGAAGGGGACCACGTTTCTGCATTCTTTTATTCTCCAGACCCCTCCCAACTCCATGCAACAGTGTGGGTGGCAGAACCACGGGATGAAGGTCTGGGAATCCAGCTGAGACTTTCCTTCTCTAAAATGTATTTCTTCTTGGTTTCGAGTTCTCAGATCAGTTAAGGATAATTTATAAGTCCAGCTCAGCTTTTAAGACTCAGTTATATGAGTCTTATTTGACTTGTATCTCTATGACAGTACAATAGTAGCATGTAATTTAATGTAATTTCTGGAATACTCCATCTCAAACACATAATATGAAAAGAATAATCAGAATAGAAGAGGTTAGTAATTTAAATTGATTCAAACATTGTTGCTTGTACTGAAAACAAAGGGTCCTGACAAAATCAATAGCAAAAGTAGCGTAGTTTTGATATCACAAAACCTGAAGAGGATTAAAATTCCATGTTATTAAAATACCATAATTTTGTTTACTGTGAAAAGAGGGAATTCTGCTAATCATTTTGGTTCTGAGACACTTCTGCATTTACCCAATGAGCTCAAAACTTTAATATACCATTTGTTTTTTACTTAACAGAATATAGCAAAAGGTCCAAAAACCAATGATCCTTGTGCTGTAATTCCACTGCCTGGAAACTAAATAAAGAAATCAATAAGAATGCTGAGTATTTCTCCATCAGCCCATGCTGGATTTGCTAGAGAATGTACTGAAGTGTGGCTAACAGTAAAACAGAGTCTGACTGGTACTTTCCAATATTCTTTCAGATCAGTAAGTTTTTATTTATAGTCTCATCCCCTGTACAGAGGATGGATATTCTTCCTTTCAACCAGATGGTTTCTTCCCTCTGTGAGCCTTTTTATTAATCATCCTGCATGATAAGATTGTTGTTGATATGTCATTGCTGAGAAGTAGTTTTAAGAAAAGAAATTAAATCGTTCCATTGTAAAAAATAGATGTCAGTTTGTGTCAATCTGTGTATATATATCTATAAGCAATAAGCACTTTTTATAAACCATGATTTCCTAAGGAGTGACAGAAGCAGATTGAAATACAGTGTATATCCAGGGGCTCTTTGAAAATCACCTTGGAAAATAGGACTTTATTATGTAAAAGTTAAGTATAGTAGTTCATTTGTTAAGGGTTGAGTTTTTTTTTTCATTATATTCACATTACATGTGGGGTGGTGTTTATCAGCTGTCAGTCCAACCCCTACTGAAGTTGCATGAAGAGCTGAAAGCAGAACCTAACTAGCTCCCAGGTCTAAATCCTGCAGAGCACTTACAGTCATATTTCTCTCCAAGAAAGTGTGTGGTCCTGTGGGCTTTTTGTGCTGCACAGAAGCTTGAAAGTAAGTATGTGCTTTAAGTGCTTCACTGAAGCAGGGCAGCATCTTGCAGCTGCACTAAAGCATTGAGTCCAATTTGTGTTGCAGGGAGGTTATTACTGCTTGAAAGAAGCATTTCTCTCAAATAGAAGGGAACAAATGTCCCTGAGCACTAATTCATTTTCCTCTCAGTCCCTTTCCTCCTTTCTGCAACTCCCTCCTCCTGGTTTCCTGGCTCATAACATCAACCCTGTCAATTTCTTAGAAAACATCCCTGCTAAACAGTGTTAAAGTTGCTGCCTCTCTTTTAGGTGCCCCAGATTAAAATGGAAAGCCTCTTCCTTGTCCAGGGCCCTGTTTTCTCTTCTGATCTTATTTCAACTCTCAGTAGCACCAGCTGTTAAGCATCATTTCCCACACCCAAAGCAGCTGTGGGTGTTTTCTGCTGCATTCCCATCATGCCTTAGCCCCTCTACCAGCCCATATTTAAAGCCTGCTAGAAACACCTCCACCTTATGTAGGCATAGCTACCCCTGAGCACCTCTTTTCTGGCTGGGGAGGGGGGAAATTCCTAGTGAAGGTGACCTAGTGCTAGGGCAGCTACAGAGGGGGTCCTTTGCAGGATAGGATAAGGTTCTAAGGCTACTTGAAGTGCAATCATTAGAGTCCCCAGGTGAAATGCTGGGAACCTCAAAGGAAGAGCAGTGTACATGTGTCTGTGACTGCCATGAGTGCTGCATTGTAAGGACTGTCTAAAATTTCTTCCTTATGTGCCTTTTGTCCCTAGAGAAAGAGCTGAGGGGTGGGGAGGTATCAGTATCTCTTGTAAGGAGAGGCTTTTTGATAAAGATGCTTAGAAAAAAAGAAATAATTTTTGGTTTATTGTCTGATACAATCCCATGTCTTTATTTACAGAACTAGTGATGGTGATCAAGATGGTTTCACGCTTCCAAGGTCACAGATAATCTAATGGAACACTTGCAGCAGTCTGTCAAGAAGCTGCTGTCCAGTACATCTGCCTAGTTGCAATTCTGTGTGCTTTTCAAAGTGCTTTTTATTTCAGGGGATCGGATAAAGCTCTGGAAGATGCTGGCAGATCTAGTGAGACAGGCTGGAGATTTTTTTACATGCTCCATCACAGGGGATGTGGCCATGCTGCTGGTGAAGGGGATTTGGGATCAGAGGGACTGCTCTTAATGAAGGCAGCGTGGCTCTGTGGGCAAATTCTCCTCAACATGGCTAAGAGCAGGCTTCAAAGAAACTGGAAAAAAAAGCAGGGAAGTATGAGTCATCTGTAGAATGTCAGCTTGTATGTGTCTTTATGCAGCATGTAATTATTTTTATACACATGTTTAATTGATTTTCCCTTGTATTTCATCTGGGACTACATTTGTTTGCCATTCCCCTTGCTGGGTATAGTGTCCTGCTGTTAGTGTCAGTGACTGCTTTGGCAGTGGGAAGCCATTGAACACTGCAGCAAATGCAGCTGCCCCAAAAAGCAGCCTGAGGTGGAGAAAACAGTATTCTGTGATGAAAATGAAAAGTTCTGCTGCACAGCTTCCCTCCTGCCCCTATGTCTGAGTCTAAAGCTCCTTGACTGAGCAGAGCCTGAGGTGCTTCAGCTTTGGGACCTGCTGTGCTCACCCTGGCCCTCTCCTGATGGCAGAGAGACAACTGCTGAAATGAGAACCTGCCCCATACATGCCCCACGTGGAAAGGGCATCTTGAGGATGGGCAGTTACATTTAGAGCAGAGCTGAGATGCTGCTCAAGCCTGTACACTGAGGTAGCAAGGACTGCTGAGTAAAGCAAGATGTATAAAGCCAGCTTCTGTGAAATACAAACACAGAGAAGTGGTCTCAGGTTTGGGGTTTGCATCTGGTGGTCTGTGTAGGCAGCTGAGGAGAAGGCAAGGGGAAATTCTCAGTTCCTCCCAGTTCCTTCATCTGTACAGGGATCAGCCTGAGACAGGACTAGTGAGATGTTTGGGTTCAAAAAACCCAAAATTTTTTGTCCAAAGAAGAAAAAAATTGATAGAATTTATATTTTTTTTCTTTTTTTTTTAATTTATTTTTTCCTTTACTCATGAGAAGAGGACTAACTCTTCTGGAAAGGTAAGTTGTTAAAACTGTTGCCTGCAGATACAGCTTGTTTATGTAAGGTGAAAGCCCATGGCTCTCCTGTGTAGTAGAGCCTGAGACGTGAGGGAGAGAAGAAATCTTCCTGCAGTAAACCACAGTGTTACTTTCTGCTATTAATATACCTGCTGCTGTTGCATACAAGTTCAACTAATTAAAACCTGTGGTTTTTTTCTCCTTGAAGTGTGTATGTACCATGGGAGTCTCCTGTAGCTGCTGCCCAGTGAATAGGTGGTGGGTGGCAAATGGGAAGGGGTCTGCTTTGTGTAGCTAATTAAAACTGAGCTAATTAAGCAATTCCAGCTTTCTGTCAGTTGTACAAAAAAAGTTTTTGAGACTGTTTCTACTCTTTTGGGAGTAAAACTGAAAAAACTCAGTTCAGCACAGTAGGATCTCAAGGAATGAAACCAGCTTAGAAGAAGGAAAATCCTGTTGGCCAGTTGTTTCTGGCATTTTCCCAGCATGTTTTCTGAGCACAGGATGCTCAACTCTGGCCCCCTTCCCTTTTCCTCTTTCTCTGTCCTCTCACTGTTATTTCTTCAAGGTTTTCTTTGTTATTTTCAGTGCTTGTTTGCTGGTTGGTGTAACCTTCCATTTACAAGAGATGTGAAAATTTGCTTTCTTCTTAAGTGCTTTTGATTTTTGATGTGTTTAGCTTATATGCTTTGGGGCATAAAACTTTTTTGTACAGTTTCTTCTTTTACAATATTTGTGAAATGAAGTTTTGATATTGTGCCTGCCTTTCTTTGTGATGCTTTAATCTCCATTTTCTATGGCTATCTCATAACATCTGTTTGACCCTGTATGTGCAAATTCCTTGTTCTAGCTTTTTAAAAGCCACAAATAGTATTTTCTGCATACTTGCATATTTTCTAAGAGTAAAAATGCATTGGAAAAAATAATTTTTCCTGTCCTATGATAGGGCAGAAGAAGCATGGAGAACTTCTGTTCACTTATTTCAATATCCCTGTGCTTACAGTTAGGGACTTCAAGTGATGCATCACTGCTAACAGAGTTATTTATACTCTTTTCATAGTAACTTTAGTTGGTCCATCTCTACCCATTTGTTAGATAGATGGTGTGCTTGGATATCATATCTTTATTTTACAAAGTATCACACATAATTGCTTTATTTTTCCTGGAAGAAGCCAACAAGCCTTTGGTAACCCTTTCTCTGCAAAAAAAAATAAATCCTTATTCTCACTTTATAAGAAAAGTAGTTTCAAACCTGTAGAATCCAGACAGGAAAAAATAGAAACAGTGTTGAACTTGATATAAAACAAAAAATAATAATAAAAAAATCTTCTCTTGCCTATTGCTACAAGATAAACGATCAAATTAGTAACAGGAAAGTCTCCTGATTTGTCATACATATTAAGGTGTTACTTATGCATGTGTATTTTTCTGCAGGTGCCTCTTTTTAGTAAAAAGATAATCTCTCATGTTTAATAGTTTGGTTCAGAGCTTCCATTTCTGAAAGATGCCTGTGCAATGCATCATGTATTGTAGGCAATTCAACAGACTGGACACACAGAGCTAAGCCTGACCTGTATCTTTATCAACACAGAATAAATCACAAAATAAATATGGTTGGAAAGGATCTCCTAGATCACTGAGTCCAACCATAAAAAAAAATAAANTTACCTTCAAAATGCTCCTTTCACAGCCAACAGAAAAAAAAATAAATATATATATATATATAAAAAAAAAATATCCAAAACCACCCACCCCAAAAAACCCAAACAAACAAAAATACCCAAAACACAAAAAAAACAAATGGTCCTTTCTCTATGCTTTGGGAGCCTGTGGATGTCTTCTGTGAGATATGAAACACTGGGCTTGTGTTCCCCTCTCAGTTGTGGAGGAACCCAGCATCCTTGCAGAGCTGCTGGTGGAGTAAAGGTGCCAGGCAGCTGTAGTGTGCATTCCCCCATGGCTTGAAATGCTGTCAGAGGGAGAAGCTGTGGAGGATTTCTTGTCATCCAATTGCATTATTTTTCAACCACACGAGCAATAAATATTTAAAGTCTGGTTGTAGGCAATGTAACAACTCTGTAAATGTGCAGTTCTGAATACAGAAGCGAGAGTCTGGTCTTTTAAGAGGAAACAAATACATTTCTTTTTGGCACAGCGTCCTCCCCATTTTGTAAGGAAGAATATGTTGAGGAAACTAAAGGCAGAAAAGTATTGCTACATATTTATTACTACCTACAGGCTATCCTCTGTTCTTTTCCATTTGTCAGCTTGAAGTATTAGAACAAAACCCTGTAAGGAAATGTGGGAACTGAGAAAACTGGATATCTTCACTCTTTTTGCTGCTGCTTGCTCTCTCCCAGCCTGTCTTCACCATCTACCTTCCCATGACAGAGAAACTGTGGTTAGTAATGGAGATAAGAAGCAGGATGGGAGTTTGTGACATTTTCAGTCTCCTCTACAACACTTCTGCTATTCTAAGTAATTTGGTTTTATGGGAATTCTTGCATATGATTTATGTAAACTACGATGGACAATTGACTGTAGCCTGAAGATGCTGAGCCCGTGTCAGCACCTAGGGGAAGAGGGCAGAAGTAGTGGAAGGAGGTGAGAATGAACTGTGGAAGTGACTGAAAGGTTAATTCCATATAGGAGTTGTTGGACATTGACTACAGACAGTGTGGAAATAAATTCAGGCCTGTTTTGATGGCTGTCCTGGTCTGAGTTAGGATAAATTCTGTTCAGTGATCTTTTGCAGCAAAGTTTACTTTAAGCAACTGCACTGTCTGAGGTTAACAGCACATTTTTGCAGTGTCTTCTTTTAGAAGTGATATCTCTTGATGTTTAGAGTTACTACCAAAGATTTTTTTATATGGAAAGGCTCTTGCTTATACTTGTTCCTGTGTAGACCAAGGCCACTGCTAAATCTTCTGTGCCACACCAAAAATTGAAGGGCTGCAATGAGCAGACAGGACAGGTTACTCTAAACTGACCAGCAAGGGATTCCATCCCATATATGTCATATTCATTATAAAGATGAGGGATTATGAGGGTATTCTGTCTTTAATCCCAATCCATGTGTTCCAGAATCCATCACCTGAATCCAATCCCTGTCTGACACTGAGCCCAGTCTGGGACTTCTCCTGTTCCAAGCACTGTGGAGATGATATAGTTGCCATCAGGGGAGGTTGGGTTCAATATTATATTTGAATATATTTGTATATATTTAATTTTATTCTTATTATTTTATTAAAGCTGTTCTAGCTTTCTTTTCTAATCCATAGGTCTCTCTCCCTTATTCCCTTTCTCTACCCTTTGGGAAAGTGAGAGGGATTAAAAGAGAGCTCCTGACATTCATGTAGTAGCCAGGCTAACCTTTGACAGATGTCCTTTGTTATGATTAAATTGGATTTTGTGCCTTTGAAAGAATTTTGAAAGGGAAAAATAAAACAAAAGAAAAATAAAAAGGTACTCTAACACTGACTGCAGGAAGATCTAGTCTCTCAGTAGATCTGAGTAGCAGATCTATGGCAGTGGGGGTAGGATCTAGTTCTGCCTGGTGCCCAGCCAGCAGCTAAAGAACAGGCAGCCACTTGCTCACTCCTTCCCACAACCACTGGGAATGGGAGGAGAATTGAAAGAAAAGTAGTAAAATTGATGTGTTGAGATAAGAAAAGCTTAATAACAAAATTTGTAACTTTTATAAATGTTTCTCCTATGTGAGGCATAGTTAGTATTTTTGAATGTAAAAATTATTAGCAAAATGTGATGATGATGTGTGCTGCATCTTACATCCTTGCTGCTTCTAAAATCCGTTGAGTGAACAAAACCCCTAATGGTCATCCCAGAACAGGATGTGATCAAACAACTGTTACCTACCAAGAGAAGTTTCCTTTTCAAAAATCCCATCCAAGGGGTAGTAGAATATTTATTACATGCCTGGCAGTACCCTTCTGCCTGAGGGATGGACTGCAATTACAGCATGGTAAATATTTCATTAGAACAAAGCAAAACTGCATGGGAAGTAACCTTCCTTTATTTAAAACATTTATTAAAATACAAGGTTAGAATCTACATGGGAATAATTCTTTCTGCCCAATCTACCAACTAAGCTGCAATTTTAGGTGAGACAGTTTGTTATTACAAAACCTTGCATATTGGAGTAATCTATCTTTCAGAGAAAGATGGACATCTTAACAAGATTAAACTTAGTGTACAGTCATGTTCCTTATACCATGCTGGCTGCATTAAGAGCAGATACAAGCAGAGACTAGTTCTCTTACAAAATCCCTTCTCTTCAGAAGGACGGTGTAAATGTAATTTAAGTGCTAGACCTAAACACAAATGAATGTTGAAATCTGTGTGCAAGAATGGGAAGCAGTCAATTCAGTGCTGCATAACGATGCATGTGCAGTATTGGAGAGTAATGATCTATAATAAATACCTTCTGACTTCCATTTATTTTTAAAATATCCACTTCTCTGTACACTGAAAAGACAGGGCAATCACTTTTTTGAGTGCTCACCTTACTGCAGCAATTTTTGTAGTGAATAGAGAAGACTTTTAGTGGCACATAGGAAGAATGAGGTCTTGCTGCCCAGTAATCTGGCAATAACTCCTTTTACTGGAGGTCATCTTTCTACTAAAGGACCAGATTATACAACATTTAGCCTATAACACTCAACTTTATCTGCAAGAGGGTGAGGCCCTAAGTCTGTAAGCCTGGTCCTACAGTGGTAAACACCCTTCTTGCTTAGAACTAAGGCTAAGGAACTACAAGAAAAAGATCACCACCTCACTGTACCCATCACAGGGACCTTCAGACTCCTTTTTGCTTCTGTGATTATTGGAGAGATGCTCCCACCAGTTCAGCTTTTCAGTTAAACTCCTTTACCATAGAATCTGTTCTTTAAGTAGCAGAAATTTGCTCATTGTCTTCTCTAAGCTCCTTGTTAGTCCTTCCAGAGATGAGAGTGCTACCTGCTTTCCTTTCCATAATTTGCAGGCTAGATGTGCAATTTCAGTGTGGCAAATAAAATCATTATTTCTGAAGTTTCATGCCATGGTCAGGTAGGATGAGGGAGATGACCTCTGTTGAGCATCCTAACACAGGCTACTTCTCCCTGATGTGTTGGAGACTCAGTTTCACTCTTGAGCTTTTCTCTAATCCCTTACAAAGTTTCAGAAGTACTCGATTATGCTGGGGTATGTACAAAGCCATTTCTCAGGGATCAGCACTGATCTCACAGCATGCCTTGCCATCTGTCCCAGCTGCTGCCTCTGCTGCTGCCTAGCGGTGAACTTCTATAGGGAGCTCTCACATGGCTCCAGAGCCAAATGCACCTTTTCACATCTGCATGAGTGGTCACCAGCCCCTTTTAAGTCGTTATGACCTGGAAAGAAGCAGGATGACTTCAGCAGAGAAGAGTCAACCAGAAAGATTTCTGGCTTATGTTAAAGCACAGAATTTTATTGTCTTATTGGTGTACTTTGTCCTAATACCCTGATACTTCTTCAACTCTACTGGAAAGCTGGCACACTACAAAAGTTAATGTACAGTGAAAGCTGTCTCTAGAGAATCCTTTACCATTCTTGATGTTACAGGAGTATAGATGCTGAAAAGCTGTGTCCCTTTGTTTAAAGCTGTGGCTGGTTTTCACCCTGAGAAAGGGATCTTGCAGTAAATCTGTTCCAGGGCATAAACCCACCATTCATTGCACAGGGCATGAGCTAGCTCTCAAAATGCAGCATCAGCTCCAGAGTCCAAAATGTGTTTAGGTTAGATGCTGATTTCCTTTGTCTGGCCTCCAGACTCTGAGGCTGCAACTGCAGAGCATTCTAGCAAGACTCTCAAAAGCCACAAACATTGCAAATGAGTCTCCAAGGGTGCTCCCAGGCCTGGGCTTGCCTGCAGTGCAGAGGCCCTGACCAAACAGACTTAAACCAATGTGTTGCCAGTGGACTGTGTAACCCAGTCTGATCCACAGGAGCCCACAGAGGTGCTGCTGGTTTTCCTCAGCCTGCAGGGCAGGTGGTGAGGGGAGGCTATGGTGTGCTTTCCATTATCTTCCCAGTACCTCCTCCTCCAGAGTTAGAGAAATTTCAGAGCCCTGTGAAGCAGCTCTGAACTACTTAAGCTTAGGTGCTTTAAGCTTTTATTTTATTTTTTAAAATTCTTTCCATCACAGGTAGAAATGAGTTGCTTAGGGACATGGAGCCAATATGTAAAGTTGGCCATTGGGTTGCTAGGCAGTGCCTGAACAGTGGAGGTTGAGGGTTTTATGTAATAAATACAGCTGAAGCAACTCTAAAATAGTCTTTGAGAGCCTAATTCCTTCAGAAACCTAATGCTTGCACTCTGCCTTTGTGGGCCACAGGATTAATGTAGCAGCCACATGGACATGTTCTCAGGTAGTGCCTCAAGTTAGTGAGGCACTCTCTGCCTTTTTACTTACCATTGATACAAGCAGTGCTCCACATGCAAATAACTCTGCCAGGATTTGTGTAGAGTCTGGTGCCAGAAGGCAAACTCTTCAGCTCTATCTTCATAATGCTGCTTTCCTTCACTAGCAAGTCAGTACAGTGATATCTCAGATAAATACACTAAAACAGGCTTGTATTGTATTTAAAAGTAACAACGGATGACATCAATTAAGTAATGCTCATCAGCATTACAGTTGTAAAGTACAGATGTTAGAGCTTTAAGTGAGCAAGACAGATATTAAAGGGAGAAGAAAGTTTAGGGACTTGCTTCTTCCTGGGAGGCTTATGAGGATGCACCAAATTGAAGATAGGAGTTGTATTCCTCCCAGAGAATGCTCTCTTGGTGGGAGTGCACCTCGAGCAACATCGCTTATGGTGGCCTCTCATACATATAATATGTGGCTGTTAGCAATCCCAAAGAACCCTAAAGCTAGCAATTTGTAGTTATATTTAATACTTTAAATAGTTATTGAAGGCAGGAATTTGTTATACCTCATCACATGATGGCTTTTAAATTTTATAAGCTAAAAATCTTTGGAAGACAAAGCATGTGATCAGCTGGTTTCTGGAATGGTGCCTTGATTTGCATTTTTTAGCATGAATTTCTACATCTCTGTGCTTGTCTGGATTTTGTTAGAACAATTTTTACATCCGAACTCACATGTAAGTCATCTGTCTACCAATTACTGGAGGTTATTCAAAGGTTATATTTGAAGTACTCATCTGAGATATAAACTGAGCATTTCATTCATTGATAATGATTGCTGAACAAAGGCTCGAAAATCCTAAAGGAACCATCAGAATACATTTGAACTTCTATACTACTGGAGGCGTGTTGTGAATTCAAAGTGTGACCTTGACAGACACAGCAGGTAGCTGTGCTCACACCTTCTGAAGTATGAGGGACAAGTTTGCATAATTGACTGAAGGTGCTTTTCATGTGACTGACATGTTGACGGTGATTAATTATCTTAATATTTGCCTGGGGCTCTGAGCCTGCACCAAGTGATTAAAGATACTCTTGGAAATTAGTGGTTTTGTTTGCATTCCTTCCTCTAATTGTTTGCTAAATAAATTACCCTCAGTGTGTTTCAAATTTCGGAGTACTGTAAATAGTACTTATAGTAAGGGTTAGTGCAGAGGGAAATAAATCCAGATGTGTAGGGAGTGTGTGAAAGAAGGGAGGAAGGAATGAGGAGCACACCTGGGCTTTAGGAGCAGAGGTTAGAAGGAACATAAATATCTTCCTCACCTAAATGGGAGGTGATCATTTATGGCTGGTACCAAGAGTTGTAATGCTTCAGGCAGACCTACAGGATCTGTCTTTATTATGTGGATGTTGAGTGGGCTGTTAAGTACTTAAAGACTATAGCAAATTTTCCAGCAGTTTGAATTTCTGAATATCAGCTAAGGCACCCAACTAGATCCCTCCAGAAAACAAACACTCGACCCCTCCCTAAAGAAACCTTTTGCTGCAACTATTTTTTTTTTCTCTGTAGCCCTCATTTGAAACTCATTGGGCATATTTCTATGTATTTCACTGTTTTCTTGAAGGTCATAGTGATGCCTGCAGTGTTCAGGCTGTTCTGTAAACATGGTAGATATCCTTTCTGCATGAATTCAATTTAACATACGTTTCACCTCTTCATGCCCTACCAGATGCATGGCTCCAGTTTGTAAGCACGTCATGCAATGCCACTCTTTTCTATTGAGATGAGAAAAAAAAAAAGGAAATTATGCAGTGAGGTTATTTACACAAATTGAAATTCTGAGAGGTAATGATGGCAAAGTTCTGGCTTTGTGATTTCTGATCTTATTCTGAAGCTGTGAGTGAAAGGGAAGCTATGAGTCTCAGCCTTTTGACTGTCATTATCTTGCTTAATCCACAAAAACCTCCATGATTTAGCTAACACCATGCAGTCTGGATGTCAGTGTCTGAATATTTCCCCACATCCTTTGAAAGAAGGAAAAACTAGGCCAAGTATGAAGAAAGAAAGGATGGGAAACCTCCTATGTATTTATGAACAAACCATCCACTTCTGTCCTTTGGCATGTCTGGGCTGTCCATGTGCTAAATCTTCAGTAAAATTAGTTTTAATCTTCAGAAGTGTCTAAAATAAAATACCTACCAAAATGTGGATAAAAATTTGATGGGGATGACCATACTGCTAATGTAAGAAAATGCCATTTGAAAACCTCAGAACTATCCTGATAGCTACACTTGCTTCCTTTTATTTTTTATGTATGCAAGAGGGACTAAGTGCAGAATGCCTTTTGCCTCAGATTCTCTTTTGCCCCTGTTCATGTAGCAACTAATTCCCACCTCAGTGGGTGTGTTGATATTGTTCTCCACACAGCCTACCCACTGGTTATTCATAAACTCAAGATGACCTATAGCCCTCTGGCAGTATATGAACCTATGTAAAGACTTTGATGTGCATATAAATTAGTGGCTGAGTCAAAGCAAGCAACAGTAAATACCTTTTGAAAAAAAAAAAGCAACACAGGCAGTCTGAATTTCTCATTTCTGCTTTTTTCTCATATACACAATTCCATCTTAGTCTGTTCAAGTTATCCTCTTTCTCCAGTCTTTAAGTTTTATCTTGGATTTCTGCCTTTCCATCTATTCTAACTTTACAAAAGAGACTTTTTGGATCACTTCTTTCTTTAGCTAAATACTCAAGATATCAGCATCATGGAAATGTACTTGTTTACATCCAGATAGACTTTAACCATTGCCATATTTAATATTTAGGAGTGCAAAATGAGGTCTGGGACATAAAAGCCTCAAGTGAAAGGACCATGGAAGTATTTTCCCAAGCCTTACACTGTTCAAAGGAGTCCTTAGTTTGCTTTCAGTTGATATAGTTACAATAGGTGTGTGTGCTCAGTTGAAGTCTTAGTCTGAACTCTTTAACACTCACCAGACCACCNAAAAAAAATATATATATAAATATATAATTTTTTTAATAGATATATATTATATATTTATATATTTATATACAATTTTTATATATATATATCGTGTCCTAGGTTAGCTGTTTGTCAAAGAGCTCCTTGTTCCTCAGGCTCCCAGTGTATGACTGTTTCTTCCACCATATATGGCTCCTACTTTCCTAAATATCTTTCCCAAATAACTTCCCAAAAAACTGTTGTGTCTGTGTTCCAGGCACTTGCTCANCAAATGGTTTCATACACAAGGGTTACCTTCTGCAACTAGTTTTTCTTTCTGTAGGAAGAATGAAAAGCAAAAGTTCACATTGAACATCTTGCTGAAAATGTCTCATGTCAAACCCAAAACAGCACAGGCAGAACTGAGTCATCCAAAGCCACACTGATTCATCTTGAAATGCATGCTCTCCTGAGCAAAATTCTTACCCTTTAAGAACCTTGACTGGTACACAACTATGCTCTTGCAGCAAGTCTCAAGAATGCCTTCCCTTCTGTTACCTCTTAAAGGTTTCCTCAAAAGCTCTGTCCTCCTCTGTATCCAATACATNATGATATAAACTAAAGGAAGGACATGATCACCTATATTTGATTGTAGATATGATTACAAGAGAAATCCAAGCCACAGACTTGGACTCCTTGACCTGAGCTTTGGAAGTTATGTCATATCTCCATATGCCTGCACACCAATGCTGTTATATGCAGCAGGAGAAGCAAAATGATCTGCTGCATGCTGGCAACTCACTTATGGAAAGCCCCTCTTTGGCATCCAGCTCCCAAATCTTATCTGGTAGGCAATAGTAAAGAAGCTCCAATGCTAAAATCTGTGTTATTCCATCTATACTCATATTATAAACCATGCTGCCCAAACTTACTAAACAGCCAAAAACCTTGCTGCTTTGTGCCAGATTAATACAGGCAGATCCTTCCAGTTGTTATTTGGCTGTTTTGAGTACCTGGCCATCAGCTGTTCCTCTCTGATGTGTGTAGCAGGGCTGACAGCTTGGGACAAGAGTCATGGCTTTGGTTCTCTGAATGCAGAGACACAGCAGTGAGGTTTCCAAGCCCTGGAGGCTGCTAATTTCCTGACTGTTAAAGAAGAAAAAAGGTTCACATATAGCTACCAGGGCCAACCTTTGGAAGCAAAATGTATAGGCAAATCTCATATCTGTTTGGATATCAAATAAATCAATATCATCCTGCCACAGAAACCCACAGAAATGTTGCTATGCTTTGCAAAGACTCATGGATGAAAACCATGTTCATACACATTGTCTATGCAAAGCTGTGCACAGCAGTGAAAAATAAAGAGCACATGCACTGCAGCCTGGTTATTGCCTCTATATGTGAGCACTGTATGTGTTCTTCTTGACTTCATATAGATTCTTAATGGTCAGGATATTTTTTGGCAGACCTGAGGCAAAATTCATTCTTTTCATGCCCAGAAAATAATGAAGTCATATCTGGAAGAAAAAATAGGCTTTTTATGGATGTTTTATTTCATACAGAATATCAATACTCTGAGTTCCTCGAGCTGAATTTGCTGAAGGAGCTACATTTACATTCTTTCCTTCTTTCCTTTGCCTTCAGCTGCCTGTTCCAGAACAGGACTCCCATTCTTCTTTGTCCACCCATTACAAAAGCATAGTCTACAGGAGAGTATTTATGCAGAGAATGGTACTGCTGCCATCTACTCGTTGAAGGAAGCATCACCACTTTCTTGTTAATGATGAACACAGCTCAGTTTGTGTCCCAAATCACTTTTGTTTTCCCTAAGTCTAAATATTTAATCAGAATTTTTATCTCACTTGTGCTATGCATCCACCAGACAATCCACCCACGCTTTTTCTTCTCCCTCAGCCAGAGCAATGCAAAACAAGCAGTTGCATAAACATTATAGTTTCCTATTTCATGATGGGATTAGGAGTACCTAATAAGATGCCAGCTCTGACAGAAATGTTTCCTGCAGCTGTGCCATTAATAATGCCACTCACATGGATCCCTTTGACTTCTGCTATGGCTGAGCTCTTTCTACAGTGGGGACTTTTGTCTGGCAGACTGCCCTTGCAAAATCAGTTTTTATGAAATAAAAAACAATTACAGTAGATGTATAATTTTTTTTTCATTTGTGTTTGATGGATCTTGGAGTTCCACTGAGATGCCTATCTGTGATTAGTAGGAAGTTTTGCTTCTTGTCAGTTTAGAGTCGGGGCACCACACTAGACCTATAATAGAGACTCCTGGTTAATCTACCATTCCCTCTACTTAAAGGGGAAGAGAAAGGGAATGAGGGAGAGAGACTGATCATTTAGAAAAGGAAACTAGAATAGGTTTAATGATAATTAAAATAGTAATAAAAATGGAAGGTAAATAGATACAAAACCAATATCAAACCCAACACCCCCTGCTGACAATTATGTCACTGCCACCACTGATACTGTGGAGCAGACACTGGGAAAGTTACACCCTGGGCCCAGTGGCAGCTAGGAACTGTGTTTGGGAGCTGGATTCTGGTACTGGATTTAGGAACACAGAGATCAGGATCAAAGGCAGAATGGACAGAGTTCCCCTCAGATGCCAGACATTGGAGAGGAAGAAGCCAGAAGCCAAAGAGCTGAGCCAAGCCCTTGGCCCTCATAATCCCTCAGCTTTATACCAAATATGATGTATACAGGATGGAATCCCTCACTGCTCAATTTGGGGTCACCCCCAGTGTGGTGTACAAGACCCAACGCTGGCTTTGGTAGTAACTCTAACCATGGAGCTTTATCACTGCTGGAAGCAGAACTGCCTGTGAAAACCAGCTGCTAACTTCAGACAGTGCAATTAGTTAGAAGAGCTGAGATGAAAAGTAACATCTCTGAACAGAATTAATTCTGTTCTCATTCCAACCAGGACAGTCTTGTATGTCCAAATCACTGTGGCTCAGAATTTAACTTCATCTGAAAGACTCCCTAAGTGGCTGTTACTTGCTCAGTAGGACTTCCCAACATCCCCCTTCCCTTTTACATAGGGCTTCTTCTGCCGTATGATTTGCCTTCATGGTGCTGCTGTGATAAACATTTGTGTGCATTTTGTTATCTCTGTGTCTCCCAAGCAANCCTTCCAGTTGTTATTTGGCTGTTTTGAGTACCTGGCCATCAGCTGTTCCTCTCTGATGTGTGTAGCAGGGCTGACAGCTTGGGACAAGAGTCATGGCTTTGGTTCTCTGAATGCAGAGACACAGCAGTGAGGTTTCCAAGCCCTGGAGGCTGCTAATTTCCTGACTGTTAAAGAAGAAAAAAGGTTCACATATAGCTACCAGGGCCAACCTTTGGAAGCAAAATGTATAGGCAAATCTCATATCTGTTTGGATATCAAATAAATCAATATCATCCTGCCACAGAAACCCACAGAAATGTTGCTATGCTTTGCAAAGACTCATGGATGAAAACCATGTTCATACACATTGTCTATGCAAAGCTGTGCACAGCAGTGAAAAATAAAGAGCACATGCACTGCAGCCTGGTTATTGCCTCTATATGTGAGCACTGTATGTGTTCTTCTTGACTTCATATAGATTCTTAATGGTCAGGATATTTTTTGGCAGACCTGAGGCAAAATTCATTCTTTTCATGCCCAGAAAATAATGAAGTCATATCTGGAAGAAAAAATAGGCTTTTTATGGATGTTTTATTTCATACAGAATATCAATACTCTGAGTTCCTCGAGCTGAATTTGCTGAAGGAGCTACATTTACATTCTTTCCTTCTTTCCTTTGCCTTCAGCTGCCTGTTCCAGAACAGGACTCCCATTCTTCTTTGTCCACCCATTACAAAAGCATAGTCTACAGGAGAGTATTTATGCAGAGAATGGTACTGCTGCCATCTACTCGTTGAAGGAAGCATCACCACTTTCTTGTTAATGATGAACACAGCTCAGTTTGTGTCCCAAATCACTTTTGTTTTCCCTAAGTCTAAATATTTAATCAGAATTTTTATCTCACTTGTGCTATGCATCCACCAGACAATCCACCCACGCTTTTTCTTCTCCCTCAGCCAGAGCAATGCAAAACAAGCAGTTGCATAAACATTATAGTTTCCTATTTCATGATGGGATTAGGAGTACCTAATAAGATGCCAGCTCTGACAGAAATGTTTCCTGCAGCTGTGCCATTAATAATGCCACTCACATGGATCCCTTTGACTTCTGCTATGGCTGAGCTCTTTCTACAGTGGGGACTTTTGTCTGGCAGACTGCCCTTGCAAAATCAGTTTTTATGAAATAAAAAACAATTACAGTAGATGTATAATTTTTTTTTCATTTGTGTTTGATGGATCTTGGAGTTCCACTGAGATGCCTATCTGTGATTAGTAGGAAGTTTTGCTTCTTGTCAGTTTAGAGTCGGGGCACCACACTAGACCTATAATAGAGACTCCTGGTTAATCTACCATTCCCTCTACTTAAAGGGGAAGAGAAAGGGAATGAGGGAGAGAGACTGATCATTTAGAAAAGGAAACTAGAATAGGTTTAATGATAATTAAAATAGTAATAAAAATGGAAGGTAAATAGATACAAAACCAATATCAAACCCAACACCCCCTGCTGACAATTATGTCACTGCCACCACTGATACTGTGGAGCAGACACTGGGAAAGTTACACCCTGGGCCCAGTGGCAGCTAGGAACTGTGTTTGGGAGCTGGATTCTGGTACTGGATTTAGGAACACAGAGATCAGGATCAAAGGCAGAATGGACAGAGTTCCCCTCAGATGCCAGACATTGGAGAGGAAGAAGCCAGAAGCCAAAGAGCTGAGCCAAGCCCTTGGCCCTCATAATCCCTCAGCTTTATACCAAATATGATGTATACAGGATGGAATCCCTCACTGCTCAATTTGGGGTCACCCCCAGTGTGGTGTACAAGACCCAACGCTGGCTTTGGTAGTAACTCTAACCATGGAGCTTTATCACTGCTGGAAGCAGAACTGCCTGTGAAAACCAGCTGCTAACTTCAGACAGTGCAATTAGTTAGAAGAGCTGAGATGAAAAGTAACATCTCTGAACAGAATTAATTCTGTTCTCATTCCAACCAGGACAGTCTTGTATGTCCAAATCACTGTGGCTCAGAATTTAACTTCATCTGAAAGACTCCCTAAGTGGCTGTTACTTGCTCAGTAGGACTTCCCAACATCCCCCTTCCCTTTTACATAGGGCTTCTTCTGCCGTATGATTTGCCTTCATGGTGCTGCTGTGATAAACATTTGTGTGCATTTTGTTATCTCTGTGTCTCCCAAGCAAATTCTGCACTGAAAATTTTCTCTAGAATGATTTCAGCTAAACCCCCTCCCTGAATTTCCCATTTTCTCCTTGTGTTGCTTTTTAATTTTGCTGTCTAAGCAGCACCCTATCAAGTCAAGAAAGAAAATAAATCTGGATACCAGCTTAGCAGCATTACTGGAGCACAAACATGTCTGTGTGATTCATTTATAGGCTGGGTATAGAGGATAAGCTTAAAACATTTAAGGGATGTCATTGCCAAAGTGTCTCTGAGCCTTGCTCTGTCTGGGCATTTGCTACATGCCAAAATTAATACTAAGCAGCAACTGTACCTTGGAATTATTGCAAAAGACAATTTACAGATGCTTTGGTTCTGGAAGTGTTTCTGCAATATATAGAGGTAAGAGAAATGAAGATGATTTGTTCTGATTTACAAGTTTGGTCCTCTTCAGGAAAACCTCTTGAACTTTCCTGTGATAATCTTTTCAAATGACACAAAACTGTTCTGTTTTTTAAAACACCCATGCTGAAAATTTTATACATTAGAGCTTCTTCTGGCCTCCATAAATGCCATTACAGCACTCAAAGGAATACTGTGGCCTGGAAGCAATTCTAAAAGCCTAACAACAGAAGAAAAATATTCTATCTTGAAGATGTAGGAATTAATGAAAGCATCTCACATTCTCTCATTCTTTTCTATCTCTTTTCTTTGAGACCTTTAGCACTGGGACATGAGTTTCAGCTGAATTTTGAGCCTGCTTGACTCATTCTTGTCTCGTAGCTGCACAAAGGGCTGCAAACAAAATGAGATGGCTTGGAAGAGTTCATGGCCCTGCTTCATCTCTCAGAGCAGCTCTAGGTTAGTCAGGGGAAGCAATGATGTGCTTGCCACGAAGCATCTAATTTGTTCAAGGAATTATTGCCTGCTTAAATGAGCAGGGGAAGGCACCTAGGTGACATTCAGGGTATGTTATGGTAAATGCATCCATAGGCTGTGAAGATCTAGATGCTTATTCACTTATTTGTCAAGGAAAAGACACTGTGCAGCACCAGGTTATGCCTTCAGAGTTTTGATAAGATCAAACTCTTGATCAGAGTTTCCACAGAACTGTAGCTATCCTTCATTATTAAATTATCAGGCAGAAAAATATAAATAAATTAAAATGATAATTTCAGATAATATAACTTTTTTAGTGCGATTTATTTTGAAACGTCTCTGTTTCACTTGTGTGCTATTTAAAAAAAAATGGCTTTCCTTTTAAGATCTCAAATGAGTAAAGCTATTTTTTTACTGCTAAATTCAGTGATCTAATGCATCTTTCATATCTATAAATGCTAAAAGAGTATCTATTAATAGCAACTCTGCACCAGGGTTTTTCTATCTATAAATATTTTGTTATATGCACTGCAGAAAGTTCTTAAATAGTAGTAAGATTTTTATTAGCAACATGATATGATAAATCACAAATTTAAAAATGGATCTCAGTAGATTTCAGGGTGTGTTAGCAATGAGTTCTGTCACCGATTTGGAAAGAAAGAGTTTGAGATAGGTGGCTAGAAAGAAAAATAATACATCAGAAATAGAGAAATAAATATTTGAAGGAATCTGCACAAGATATCATATTTAACAGATATCTTAGTGCTTCAACAGTCTGCCAAAGTCGTTTTTTTTAATGCTAAAAAGGTTTGAAGGCTTGTTTCCAGGTACAAGGACCAAGGGAAGATGCCATGCACGAGCCTGGCATGGAAATTCCCAGTGGACAGGGAACACACCCACAGAGCCATCACATTCCTTTCAACAGTATCTCACCATCACATTCAAAATTCTCATCAGAATATTTAGTCATATGCATTTCTGTTCAAATACATGATGAAAGTGATAGTAAACTTTGGTACATGAATTCTACTGTGCTCTGGTGCATGCAGAGCAGCTCAATTCTGTGCCTGGGGAGGGAAGAAGGAAGGATACTCCTCATATTTGTGCCTATATTTGTGGGTATTTTTAAACAGTGCTCCAACCCATCCAAAAGGTCTTATTTTTCCTTCTAAGTGGTATGCTGGATGGTGATTTCTTACATGGCAGGGACATCTGCTGGTGCTACAGTAATCCTGCAGAGCACCCAGCATCACCCCAGGGTGCAGTGAGGGGAATGAAGGAGCCTGTGACACAGTGCTGGAGGGAGGGGGCCTGAATTGAGGGGATGGGACAGATATCCAGCCTCTCAGCTGCCCTCTCCTTCTTTGCAAAGCATAATAATACTACTTTGGAGCACAATTTGTTTTGCACATGAGGTTAAAATTTTAATCATTAAGAAAACTGATAACAATTGATAATCATTCATCTTTTCAGGCACCACCAAAATTGAAATCATACACTTCTCGAGCTGCAGCTAAGTATGCTATGTGGATAATATGATTAGTACACAATTCATGTGTGGGCAGCCAGGATAATAATGCTGGTATTTCCACCTCAAAGCAAAATCCTTTGCATTAATGCCTGTAATAACTTATTTATCACAGTAGGAGGAAAAATGGAACAAGGTTAGTATTCAAGTACCTGCAGGAGTCCCAGAAGGGTGGCTGTTTGCCATATGTGCTGAGCATATCTAATGCACTTCACAGTATCTGTTCCTACCAAACACAGCTTTTTAATGGTCCCTGTGAATTATTTCCATGCTGCTGAAGGTAGCTGGTTGTGGTGCTGGGTTGGCTGAGCTTTCCCCTTCCTTATCTCCATCCTCATTCTCCACGTTTTTATCATGCAGAAGGGATTTTGGTAATGTGACTTGCATATGGCTAAGTAGCTTCTAGTTTACATTGGCTCTGGAGAAGATTATAAAACAATTACTGTGCAACATTATGATTATTGATTTATGGACCATGTATTTCAGAATTGGAGGGAGGCTGAGCTTATTTGAGGGCCCTGAGATTACTAACTTGCAGTTTAAAAAATCTGTCTTGCTTTAAAAATCTCTATCATTGGAAACTAAGCCAAAAGAAATGATGGTCATCTCTAGCAGTAATCAAGAAAAAATAATCCTTCTCCTCCTTCTCCTTCTTCTCCTTCTCCTCTTCCAAACAATCCATTATTATTTTCAGTATTATGCTGCAAAACCTCAATTATGCACCTAAAGAAAAATGTTCAGGTTAAATCATAAACCTGTTATATGTTATTTTGTTTGGGGTTTTTTTTGGTGAGTTTTGTTGTTGTTGTTTATTTGGTTTTTGTTTGTTTGTTTTTGTTGTGTGGGGTGTTTTTTTTTTCCCTGTTTGTTTTGTTGTGTTTGGTTTTTTCTCCTCTCCCTCCACAAATAGAGTCAAAGTGTTCTGCCTTGCTCTGAGCAGAGAGCCCAGGCGTGCAGGGTCTCAGCTTGTGTAGCCACAGTCGCCTCCTGGCACATTGGGAGCCTGTTTTGAGAAGGGTTGAGGGTGTAAAAAATAAATTTACACAGCAAACAGCAGCAGAAAACATGTCACAGTGGTCACAAGGGGGCAGAAGCAGCCCAGGATTAGTTCTGCTGCTCACAAGTGGAGACCCTGGATTCCTTCGTCTACATTCAAACTGATAAAACCCTTTTTGAATAAAAATATAACCATGCGACTTAATACTGTTGTGTCCAGCTGTATTTTTAGCGCAGTTATGAAGAAAAAAAAAGTTTGAAATGATTTTATTTATAGTCTGATAAAGAGATCATCTTTCTTAGGAGCTGAATCTTGGAATAAGAGGCTTCAGGGAAGTCAAGGTTTTAATACTGTCTTTACCCACTCTCACTATTGTCTTAAAACCCAGTTGCAAGACAAGTTCTGTCACTGGGGAAAAGAGAAAATGCAGAAAATATAGAGTTCTTCAGGTGTAAAACACTTAAAGCATTATTATCTCTCTGTACCCCTATTTGTATGTTCTGGGTTTTTTTTTTGTTGTTGTTCTGATACCAAAAAGTTGTTTTTATTAATTCAGCTTTAATTATATAAGTAGCCTTGCTAATTCATTGAGGTCATAACAATAGAGCAAAGGTACAAAGCTTTTGGGGACCATGATGTAATCTTTTTAATGCACAAATGACCCCTGGCCTTACAGAGCTGGAAGTCCTGGAAATCTCTTTGTGCACAGAAATTAGCTCAAAAATTATTTGAAATTCCTTCAAAGAAGCATCATGAGATTGTTCTCTTTGCATCAAATTATATAAATTTCTTAATATCTTAATTTCTTAAAATCTTACGTCTAAATCTGAGCCTGCTCTTTCCTGCCAGCAGCTCTGGATCTGATGGGCATGGAGCATCCCCCCTCTGCCATGTGGAAACAGCCTTCTGAGCTCCTGCTCTGCTGGCTGATGGCTTCCAGCAGTGTGCAGGAGCCAGCATGGGCAAGCACAAGCCCTGTTGGACTGGGTACAGAATCTGAGCCACTTCAAACTGATCCAGAAATTGTGTATTACACAATAACCCTTTAATTTAGAGCACTAAGGAATGACTAATATTTTTTCCATATTGTATATATTAAAATATATATACATATATATATTTTATATATGTATATTCATATATATATGGATATATTTCCATATATAACTTAGCTACTGAAATAGGTATTATGGGCAAATTTGTAATCACCATTTTTAGAAGCTACTCTATTTCTTCAAGAAAAGGACAGAGAGAAGCTCTAGAGAACTTAGCTGAGTCCTTTGTTTAATGTAATGCATGCCTACTGAATCAAATCCATTTATTAATAGGGAACTTAATTTACTGGGAAATGAAAAGAATCAAGATTTCATTTCATGCTATCTATAAATAGTAATGAAGGTCACACAAATGAGAATTCAGAGTTGCTTTGGATTGGTGCAATAAGAAGCTGTTTACTTCTGTCCAGATTCCTTGGTGTCTCAGGATACCAAAGGGTCTAGTATGTGTGAAGGTAACATGCAGATGACACCAAAGCAGAAGGTTTGATTCTTGAGTCCTTTTACCACTTATTCTATTGTCTGTGTTTCATTTATTTTATATTGTTTTATTATTATTTATATTATTTCAAGTATTTCAAACTGTGATTCATCGTGCAATGTACTAATAATGATGGTTTCTAGTTTCTACTAATTAAATCTTAAATTAAAATTGCAGATGTTACTTACCTAAGAAGAAGAGAAAATTCTTTTAATGAAAATAATGGAGCTCAAAATGTCCATGACAAATTGGAAAATTGACTTCAAAATAGAATGAAATGAAAAAGAAGTAAGAATTAAATTTAAAATATCCAAAAACATTATATATAAGTAGGATTAATCATCCCCACTGATACAGGATGGGGAGCAAATAATAGACCAATGGGATCCGCTTAGTTTAAAAAAGTGAACATCAAAAAGAGTTTTGACTCCTTTCTAAGAGGTGGGAAGTGGGAAAATTCAAACACCCAAACCTTAAAACTTGGTTTTTACAACTGTAAAAAGTAAAAACCAACCTTCTCTTAAATTTCTGGTCCAAAAATCCAATAGGAAAAAGGGAAGAATAATATCATACAATAAATGAATGTGTATAAATTATGATGATCACGGGAACTCAAAGCAAAGAATTTAGGAAGTTTTAATCTGCATTTTAGAAATTACTAACTGATGACTGGTACATTAGAGATGTAAACTTTGCTAACTTCCCTGATACTCAAAAAAACCCAAAGCTTCTGAGGAGAACTAATGATTGTAGTGGTTGTCTTGTGTATGAGGATGAGCTCATCCCTCAAGGAACGTTGTTTCTTCCTGCTTATCATCCCACTAGCATCTCTTCTGGTTTATGTATGATAAGTGGCTATAGTAATGTTATTATTTGCAATTAAGCTCATTTTACAAACTGTGTTTCTGGAAAGTTCCAGTTCATCTCTTGCTTCTCAAGATTTTGTCTTTCTCTTTCTGCTAAGCTTGTGCTAAATAAGACCTTGGTGATCTATAACTCTTATAGTTTTCTATAGTTCTAAAACTACCTTCAGTTAAAATTAACTTCATTTAAGACCAAAGAGGATTGATACTGTAAGTCTGGTCTACAAAATGACTTAGTAATATAATGTTCTTCAAACATTTAAAAGATAGCTGTAAGGATATGTGGTGAGTTAACCTTCTGTCTGCCAGATGACTCCCAAGCCACCCTCTCACTCTCTCTTCTCAACAAGATTGGTGAGAAAATAAGATGAAAAGTTAGTTGGTGAGTTGAGATAAAACAGGGAGATTGCTTAGCAATTACTGTCATGGGCAAAACTGTCTTGACTAGAGAAATAATTTGATTTATTGGCAATTAAAAATAGATTGAGAGGGTGAGAAACAAAGACAAAACTGAAATCACCTTCCTCCACTGACTCCTACTTGTTCTTCCCAGGCTCAAATTCAGTCCCAGCTCTTCTGCCGTGTCCTGGAGCCACGTAGAGAATGGGAAATTGTGTTTGTGGTAAGTTCATAACTTCATCTCTACTACGGATTTCATGGGAAGGCTGTGAAATCATCATTGCAGAATGTGATCTAAACCAGAACGAAATCCTGTCAAAAGTGATTGTCTTGCAGGATAGGGGTAGAGGAGAGAGCCTCTTAAGACCCCTTCCTATTCTTGGATCTTGTCAGGTTGAAAGAATTAAATTACTTTTATCAGGAAATTTTGCTCTAGGGGCAAAGCCATGATATGGGACTTCAGCTGGTTGATCTATTATCTTTGATTATTTTGTATTTTGTGTTAATTTCTTAGATCGTTTTGTGTTTGTTTTAGTTTGTTTTTTTTTTTTCTGTTGGGTTTTGTTGCTGTTGGGTGGTTTTGTGTTTTTTTTTTTCATTTTTCTTCAATTAAGTTTTTGTGCTTGTGTAGTTTCTTATGTGTAAGCTATCATCTCTTTGTCTGGAAGTTTTATAGTGCTGTCCATGTCCATTACCATTCCAGTTTAGTTTTTCTGCACATAATCAATAGTAATAGTAGGCTCTAGCAGACTTCATAAAGTGTTTGTTTTTCTTTTGCTTTCTGCCTAAAAATTTCTGCTTTGAGGTTTGCCCTTTATAATGTAGAATATATTAATTTATACTCTTTTTTGCCATCAGTGTGGCTCCTGTTAACAGATTGTTTCTGAGAATGGATATTGTCTGGCTATTTCATTTTTCCTCAGGTGCAGATATAATACATTCAAATAGTTGGTGCTGACCTCTTTCTTTTGGTATCTTAACAAGGCTGTTAATGAGGATGAATATTGCATTAAAGACTTGTTAATGGCTCCCCAGAGAAGAGTAATCTTCTGTGGATGGAGTAATAGCAAGTAAATATTAAATTTGCTCCCTAGATACTCAGCCTGTAAGCTTTGTAAAATGGGGAAGGCTCTTTGTGATGTATAGTGACTGCAGAGGAGGGAGGACACTGCCCATGTCCTGGTGTGCCTCTGTAGAATGGCAGGACAAAACAATCTATTGCCTCTTTCCCTGCCCATTCCTCTTTGGACCCACCAGAAAAGAGTATCTTGAGTGTAAGGATTGGGAAGTTTCCCAGCTGCACAAGCAGAGAACAAGGAGAGCTGAATGTGATGTGGGAAATACCAACCTGGCAGCCTACACACAGCCTGTGTGCACTACAGTGGGTCCACTGGAGCTTTAGCTCATCCCTATGACTCACAGACACATGGCTGTACCATGTGAACTCAGTAATACAAGGTCCTTTAATAGCTATGTTTGTCTGAGCATTACATTCACATTAAAAAGGATATCCAAGGTAATTAACTTCATTGCAGTACTGAATTAGAGACATTAAACTCCTCAAGGCCAGGAAATTTAGATAGACTATAAACTTTTCTGAAACACATTTGAATTTACCTCTCATTTCCTGCCCTTCTCATAAACATCCATAAAGGTTTCTCAATACACTATGATGCAATTAAGATGATGATTTACTTTAGAAAACATCCTGGGTTTTAGAAAGTGAATATTACCATGCTGAAGTTGTGCAGTGTAAAACCACTGCTGGCCTTATTGGGGCAGAAGGTTAATTTGGAACATCTGTAATAAACTAGTGGACCCCCCCTCAAGCTATGAAGAGAGGTAGTGAACTGTATAGCTGTGCTTGTGGTAGTTTTAGGGAATGAAACCATGTTACTGGAATAGGATGGAATGATGAAGGAAGAAATTATTCTGTATAAAGTACAGAAAAATAATATTTTTCTGTATTTAGTAATTAATGATTAAATAAATTTATATCTTCATAAATATTAATATATTAATATTAATATAGAGAATATAATTAATATTTATTAATAAATTAAAAGCTCTTGTGGCTCTGCTTTTTGACAGATTGAGAAAAATCTTTCACTTCTCAATTTTAATACTGATTTGCAACCTTTCAGTGTTTGAAAAACTAAAATATCTGTCACTTTTTTGACTCTTAGAGGAAAAAATGTGACAGAGTTTTGCCACAAAAGAATGCCATACTCCTGCTGAGTGTGAGGCACTCCTGCTATTCCCAATCCCAAACAAACAACCAAAAAAACCCCAAAAAATTAGCAACAAAAGCACAGAAGTATCTGCATCATATTTACAATATCCAGCATTACATTTTAGAACTGGCACTTGAAAAAAGCTGTCTGACCAAGATGTGAGCATTTGTGACCATCTGAGAAAGCTCAATGGAGACAGCTGCCTTAAATCCTGTTACTAACCTGCTCCGTGTACTAAGCAGCCTCTCTGATTGAATCCCAACTGCTGGAGGAAGTGGAACAGTTCAGTTTACATCTTGCCAGCTTGATATTCAAACCCTTCATTGGAAACAACTGGCAACAACAAGGGCAAGAACACTGCACACTGTTATGGAAGCAAGCTTTTGACAGTGCAGAAAATCAAACTTTCTCTCCGAGTCTCGTGGAAAAATAAGAGATGTGTTCAGAATCATACATTGGCTACACAGTGATTATTTAGACATGACAGGACTGATGAAAATATATACTCATGCTACTTTTTCTTATGTATGACCAATGCTATTTTAAGGTGTAGTAATTCCACTCAGGATTCAGTAATGAAGTTGCAGTAAACACTGTTTTAAATTGCAGTTTGAGGAATGTACAAGATACATTGTTATCTGAAACAGAGTAAAAATATTTAATATGAATGCATCAATGCCTTTTACTGCACAGAATTACAGTATTAGAAGATTGTAGTAACTTAATAAGGAAAGACAGCAAATGGAACAGGCTCTGACATCCTCTACACACCTACACAGCTGCTCTACCACATGACATTTCTAAATGGGCTTCCCTGGAACAGTGTTTGACAAGTGATAAAAGCTGTGTTTTTTAATCTGACAGTCTCTCAAGTCTGTATCTCCAGGATACTTTTTTGTTAAAAGGCTTTCAGCTTTGGATCTTCTGAACAGAACTCCTACTGTAATAATTGCACTGGCACATTAAGTAAGTCCACTTGTTTAGCATGTCCTATATTCTAGAAGGAATCAAGGATCTGAAGATCTCTGTCTGAGGCACTCAGAAGTCCCTGAGGATGGACAAGATTGTTTGTGACCTTCCCAAGAAGCACATAAAGTGAGTCTTATAATTCGTATTTGCCAGTCTAAGGTGATTTGGGGTATGTTTCAAAACTGTTATTGGTAAGTGTGTAAGAGTATGATATGCATATATATGTATGTTATGTATATATATATGTGTGTTTGTGTATATAATATCAATTGAATGGACTACACCCTCATACCTTTCCAAATTCCAATATTCCAGTTGCCTTAAAAGAAAAAAGTATTTCTAAAATCATAGAATTGCTCTGTTTGGAAGAGACCTTCAAGATCTTCAAGTCCAACTGTTAATTATATCTTTTTTTTCAGAATGTTCCAAGAACAATAATATTCCAGTTTCCCCCTGAAATAGGTGTATGTGTTTATCTTCCATAATAGTTGATCCGGCCATTTAAAGAATGCCTGAGATGCCCTGCTCTGAGGCACTGGTGTCTTGCTTGGAGGACTTCAGATGTGAGCAGCTCAGCAGATCTGAGTGGCTGTCTCATAAAATATAGCAGCAGTCCTTTGTATGATGACAGAAATCATGACCTGCAAAGCCATTTTGCTACTACCTGACCACAGTAGTGAGAGTTTTCCTATCAACATCCTGAATGGTTTATTGTGGACTGAAAAATTCCTTCTGCTTCTCATGGAGTCCATGCAAATTCACTGCTCTTGAGAGACTAAGTGAAGAAGAGTAAACCCAGTGTTCAGTAGCTATAGCACCAGCTAGGAGGGTACAGACCTATTTTCCATATTCTACATCATTAAAAAGCTACATTTCAGTTACTCAGCATTGTAGCCACTAAAATCTCACAATAAATACCTCTCAGACTGTAGGAGAGGTGTGCCAATGTTGCAGCAAATAGCAGACTTGATCTATAACTTTTATTTTCCAGGAACAATCTTCAAACACACTTTAGTCTCTGCAAAAATGTTTCTCATATTCAAAGTAAATTACATGGGCAGTGAATGAAGTCTCTGAGTGAAAAAGTCTTGGCTATAAATTAGCATACAAAAATATCTGAGATCCACAGCAGTTCATTACAAAATGGTTTGTAATAATAGGAGAGGCTCACCTGTAATTTCCAATCCAAAGTGCCTTGAAACTTCAAGATGGATAAAATCTGGGTCTGAAAGTATGTCCCATTCTGGTCCATTTCTGCCTGAAAAGGAAATGTGAAATGCTTTGTCTTTACCTTTAGGTATATACTTACAGAATGTTATGACAATGCCATGTAGTTAAGCTGTTGCTTAGTGTTCTGTTCATATCTGTGCAGATGAAGTAGTGGAAGTTTTAATGTCTTTTTGTAAACAGTTTTTAGATGGTAGTAGATATTTCTTGGGAACGGGATATTGGACAATATATATATATTTTTTAATAATGGTCTGTATATATCCTCATGCTCTTGAATAAATTACTTATCTTTGAAATGACACAAAACCTCTCTGCTGCTCTTCCTCAGACAAGAAGCAGGGCTGGACTTGATTTATCAGAGAGCAAGACAGAGTTTTTGTGGTTCATGAATTAGTATCACCAAACAAGCATAAAGCATCAAAAGCACTCGGCGTGGAGAAATTTACTGTAGCTCTCCTGTGGTTTATGAGGGAAGACTGTTACAACTGTGTTTCCCTTCTGTCTCAGCTCTTCTTTTAGAGAAAAGATTTGTGGCCTTTATGGAAATAGTGAGATTATTAACAGTTTCTGTTAAATTGAGTAAAGGAAGCTGCTCAAGAAAGAATTAAAAAGCCCCAAATCTAACTGGCTCTTCAGTGATAGATGGGGTCCTATTCCTTTAATCTTCAAGGGGAATGTGTAAGTAAAGAGTGGAAAATAAAACTGGAACATTCTTTGTGAGGCAAAGATAAAAGGAATCCTCTGTGTGAAGGAGACCTAGGGCTCTGGCAAAACATATCCTGGGCTGTATTTGAAGAGTGGATCACAGGCTTGAGAAATGGTCCATTGATTCTGTTCTGCATTTGTGAGACCACATCCAGAGTACTGCATCTAGTCTAGGGCTCCCCAGTGAAAGACAGATAAGGACATACTGGAGCAGCCCAAGATCAACAGAGGATTTGCAGGATGGCTGGGGGCCTGGAGCATGGGGTATATGAAAATAGGCTGAGAAAACTAAGTTTGTTCAGTCTTGAGAAGAGAAGGTGAAGGGCTTTTAGTGTTGTCTAAAACCATACACAGAAAAATAATACCTTTCTACTTTAAAACTCACCATCTTGTTTTATGAAAGATGTTTTCAAGTGGAGTGAAAAGCATTTGTCATTACACAAGAGGTTACAGAAAGGAAATTTTTCTGACCAACTCAAGCCTAACCTCAAGATATTTCACCAAAGAACATCAGCGTCTTCTTAAAATTAGAAAAAAAATACTAAACCTTGGAGAAGGACACCTGCCACATAAAAAAAAAAGTCTGTCCCTCTTGGAGGTATCTTTAAAATCCTCCAGTGTCCGATTTGTTAGGTGATTTCTTTCATTACATAGCCAAAGTATCTGTTTTGATTAGATCATGGCTTATTTGACTTGATAGGTGGTACGTATTGGCCCATAAAAGATGGATCAGTTGTGACAGGTGACATGGCTTGCAGCTCAGTCAAAAACATTGATACTTCTGTGAGATGTTCACTTTGGATAGCAGTGTACAGCTTACCAAGGGGCTGTGTGCTTAAATAAATACAGGGTGTATTGCCAGTATGTAACCAAACATACTTTTTCCCAAATAGTGAATTATGGAGCCTCCAAGTGTCATCTTCAATACTTCTGCTCTAGCTCTATTGTCAGGAGTAGAGTGCATAGCATCTATTAATAATGAATGTACTGTGCTGCTATTTTTGGTTATTACAAATTTTTCTGATGCCAGTTCTTGCACATGTCATTGTGCCATGTTTGTTATTTGTAAGCTCTTTAGGAGAAACTTTTGTTTATCTGATAGTGTGTAGACTCAGGTGACATACTGTCTTTTTGTTTGATAGAATTATTTTTTTTTACACTATATATAGATCTAAAGCAAAAAAAAAAAGTTTCAGGTTAGCACTTGCAAGACTATATTGTATAATATTCTAGGCCTTGTTTTCAAGAGTGATGCAAATTAATTGAAGTACAGAGCAAAATGAAAAGAGGTCAAGAAAAGCTCACGAGGTCTAGACAGTGTGAACCATGTAGAAAGGCTGAAATATTTGGTGGTTAGATATGGGAAAGAATGGAGAAATGGGGGAGACATGATAGTAGTCTTCACATGCCTGAATGTTTGCTATGAAAAAGAAGGAAATAAAGTGTTCTTCATATGAATTGAGGATGAGAGGAAAGTAACCAGTTTAAACAGCAAAAAACAAAAACTTAAAGTTAGGTGTTAGGAAAGGCTTTCTAACAATTAAGGTACTTAATATTGAAATAGGTTGCCTATGGAATTGGTAGATCTCCACCACATCACCTCATTACTGGATGTTTTCCAGACCCATCTCAGGAAAAGTCTGGATTCTGGTGGCTCAGTGTTGGAAAATTGTTTGGATCCTATTTAATCTTATTTGCCATGTCTCTTATGTCCCTTGTCATCTGGGACTTTTCTTAGAAAGCTCCAAAGTTTTCTGTTTTATCAAAGGCATGTGGAGCTGCCTTACAGTTCGGAAGGCTGTAAAATCTTAGAAAATATAGAAAATATAGACAGATAATATGTAGAAAACAAAATAAAAGACCAACCAAACAAAAACCCCACAAACAAGCAAGTGACAAAAACAAAATAAACAAAAACACCCAAACAACCAAAATATTTTTGTGTAGTTTGACAGATTCAAAATCAAGAAAAGCTTCTTGAAAACTATTATTTTGTGGAATAAGCTCTCAAAGGTGTAAGATGTTGGGCATTGCCCTACAGAGTGGTGAGTGAAAAGATCGTGTTTTCTTTAGTCTAAAGGTAGAAAAAGCAATTGCATAGGATGCTTCAGTAGCAGACCTATTTCTGTTGCTAATGTCTTTGTGAAATGTTTCCATGTTTTCAGTACTGCAGAAGTGCAAATATTACATCACAATATTTAACAGGAACATTAATTTGAGACAATTTATGAAAGACATCAGGAATTAATTTGCCACCATAGGTGTCTTCTTTTCCCTGTATTTTTAATATTTTTTTTTCTGTATTCTACCATCTGAAGATAAAAGAAGATATAAAAGAAGAAGAGTCTTTGATGTAGCACTCTTGCCTTTCAGTGTTTGGAGAATTGAAATATCATTATTTTTTCCAAATTGTTTTTTCTAATATGAAAGCCCAGAACCTGTAAATAATTTACACTCCTTTTGAAGTTGCTTTATCAGCTTCACTTCAGCAATATTCAAACAGAGATCAGAGGCAAGAAGAATCTTGTTGTGATACCCTTTTTTTTTAAGGTATCACACCAGATTTTAAGGTATCAACCTGTTTGAAATGTGTTATGAATGTTTCAACGGGTCGAAGCAAGGTGCAATATGATAATGTTCACATTTCATTCATTATGTCAACCATTTAAATCTTTCCTGCATATTTTAAAGAAGGAAACACAACCTCTCAAGTGTCGACATATTAAACACACACTACATTGCTTGGGAAGATGTCTTCATTAGCTTTGCTTCACTGGTTAGCAAAATTAAATGGCTCATAATGACCCAAATTCAGCTCAGTTCTGAATATCATGGACTAGCTCACACTATATTAGAAAACTACCAGGTGACAGAAACACTGAAATTCAGTTTCACTATTTCAAGACCTTGTTCTTCCACTGAACAGGAGAAGGATTGCTCTATATAAAATGAAAAGGGAGCTTTTTTCCTATTCCCTCACCCCAAGTCTTATCACAACAAAGCTGCCAGAAGGCAGTTAACAAGTGTGAAGCTCTGTGCTGCACACTTCTGAGTCCTGACTCCATGACAGTCATCTGCAGTCCTGTCATCAGGCTGCTTTGGCACTGGCTCCAGGATTTCCCCAAGGAAGGGAGGTGGAGATGTCTTTTACTTTCCTCAAGTAAAAGCAGTAGGAAAAAAAAAGTATGAAATGAGGCAGGGCTCATTGCCAGCTAACATTGCTCAGCCCAAATCCATCAAATGGGGTTTTTTTCCTACTTAAGGCCAGAGGCTGAATTCCACCCTACTAGAGGGGAGATGAACATCTCAGCTAACAGGATAACCATGGCTGCAAGGGGATTTATGGCCTAATCCCTTGAAATGAGGATTGAATTTACACAGACCACCCCTGACAAATGTTTGTCCAACACATGGGTATTGGGAACAATGTAGTAGCACTATATGTGGCTTTTATGATTGAAATTGTCTTTCTATGTTTTCCATTTTCTGGGAAAGGTGATATACCAAGGGTTTGAGTGGCAGCCCAGTTCTTCTGGAAGGAAGAAAAGAAATTCCTCTTTCACAAGGAGAAAGAACAGGCCCACCAGGGCTGGTAAATAATGGTTGATCCCCGTTCAAGGCAGAAGACTGATGTGAATAATTTCTTAAGGTCCTGTGTCATGGTGTCTGCTTCTTGATGTTTGATTATTTTGTAAAATGAGAGTCTACATATGTAAGTAGTTTCAGAGTGGCATTCATTTTGCAAACTTATTCCTTTGAGGACTCTGTCTGGGACCATAAAATTCTCCTTCTCAAGGCTACATGCCCCTTTTCCAGTAGTTCTAATTAATATTTTGGAAATTATGTTATGGATTATGATTCTTAAATGTGTGCTGGCACTTCAGACTCAGAACTGAATTCACATGATGATGGCTGATTATCTTGTTTCAAAGTGTGTATAGAGTGTGTCAATGTCAAGAAATCAAATGTGGTGTGACAGGAAACACACTGCAGAGCTCATTGATCACCTCAAACAGATGGGCTGATCTAAGGACAGGTGAAAAGTCTGTCTAGATGGAGTAAGAATGTAGTGTTTAATTCCATTAAAAATGTTTTAGACTGTTATAAGCTTTTTCATAGACATTTTACTCTTGGTGATAGCTAGAACTGGTGGAGACAGCTTTCGCTTTAGGGCTAGAGGAGACTACTTCAGGCAAAATTCTGTGTGAACTGGGAATTCTAGCCTTACCAGCTGTGATCTTTTATTCATTCCTTTGTCAGCTAATTTAAATTTGGGGTGGGAATAAATGTTTCCAGAAGCCAAGACAACTCTCCTCTCACTCTGCATTTGCTGCTTCAAAATGCAACTGAAAATCAGCTCCCATAAATGAGAAAAATAATGTCAATTTCTTTAGGGCTTACAGCAGCCAAGGAACTGACAGTGGCTCTCTGGAGAGTGCTGACTGCTACAGGGTTGAACACCTGTCCTTGCCTTGGTGGAAACTAGGAGTGAAATAGAAGGCAGTGTTTTTTTTCTTGCCTCTATGTTCAGGTAAGTCTGCATTTGTCCCCTGTGTCAAAGACATTTGGGTTGTTTGCTTGTAAAGCTTCAGTGCCAGCAATATGAGAAGCTTCTTGAACTTCAAAAGCATTCTTGCCCATTAGAATTAAATGCCACATGAAGCTAAAGGCCTGAAACATTAAGAATTTGAGCACTATTACAGCACATCTGTGTGCTAATGACACTGTTTTCAGGAGAATTTTAAATCTAAAACTCTTTTGGGAGGAATATTTTGCCCAAAGATAATTTGAGGGTAACATCAGACTATTACTATTCTTGTGTGTGCTGGTTTGGGTATTCAGGAGTCATATGGAAAGCTACAAACTTAATTTTCCTTTAAATTACTTGCCACTAACTTGTTTTATCATGTTATGTGTGAGTGAGCTCTTCAGTATGCAGCAGCTGCAGATATCAGAAGCTCAGAGGTATAAAAAGGGATGTAATCCAAACCAAATTTGTTGGGCAATGTTGCTCCCTCTTGTATTTCCTGGGATACATTGAAAATTCAGCAGGGATGCTACAGCCTTGAATTACAAAGATGTTTTTGTCTGTCAAGCAGTAGAAACCTGTATGTGTAGATCTGCTTTCCAGGCTTCTATTGCTGATACAGCCAAATATATTCCACTGTGGAGGAAAAAAAAAAAAAAAAGAAAAGGAATAAATATAAATCAGCCTTATTCTGACCTGTTCTGAATGATGAAACTATGTTAAAGTGGCAATTTACGAAGATTACATTGTAAAAAATGAAACTTTTTTATTGTAAGGTCATTTACTAGTGTAAAGGAAGAAAAAATAAGAACTTATCTCAAACCATCCCATTCCCAGTTTGACAGTGACTCCCGAATAACTGTCCCAGTATTGCCAAGGGGACCTGGAAAGCAAGTTGGGACATTTGGTTTCCACCCAGGGAAATTCAATTCTTGAAATTTAAGGGCTGCACTGGGTTATGCTGCACGTGTCAACACTTCTTGTTGAAAGACAAAGTGCAAAGAAAACCTGTGTTCAGTTCCTGACTCAATGAATGAAAAAGAAGGAAGGGAAGGGAAAGGAAGAATGAAAAGAAAGAAAAAAAAAGTCAAATGCTTCTGAATTAATTCCCTTTTGGTGATTCAGTTCACCTGAAAAATTCAGCGTCCTTGGCTTCCTCTATCATATATTTAACAGCAGTTTCATCAGAGATGATGCATTAATTCTCCAGACAGGATACCACATGTCACTGTGGCTGATTCTTCATTAACGAAACTAATTGCCCTGTGTGACTACAACCTGCTGCAATGAGGCAACAGTCGGTTACAATCGGGGCTCAAAGGGAATAGTATTTAAGTTCAGTAAAATGCATCAAGAAACCTATGCTACCATCTCTCCCCAGAGTGGGAAAGCTTGTCCTCCTTTGCATAAATGTAAGATTCAGATGTGATATCAGGGATGCAAAGCTAAAAATTGGTACTGTATTGCCTAAGGTATCTAAATACAACATATGGTAAATAGGACTGTACAGATACAGGCACATTTAAAATCCTTTTGGGCAGCAAGACTCAATTGTCATGTTGCATTAGGTCTGTTTTGTGAAGCAAAGGCAGAGCTTATGCACACATGCAGTGCAACAAAGTATTTCCTACTATGCCCCAGGAAAACTGACAAACCAAACTATTCTCTAATTGAGTTGTGTTCCATTGTACTGAAAAATGTGGTCTTTTAGCAAACAGCTTTAAAGCTAATTAATGAGCATCTTAGTCCAGCATACCTTGGTTTTAAGAAGAATGTTGTACAACCATGTTTGCAGTTTTAGCTGGGTGCTAGTGTCTGTCCATAGCAATAGGAAATCATGATATAATCTTTTTAAGTGGTCTAGATGTCTTGATGAGAAAGCTATACCATAAGGTTGGCAAGAGAGATAGTAGATCTCAATTCAAACTTCATCATCATAACTGGAAGACAGAAGCAGGTCTAAAATACTTGTTTTACAGAGCTATTAAAAAGCAGTTTATATTCAAGATATATGTGGGGAGAAGAGGGAGAAGAACATTGCATTTTATAGTAACATAGTAAAAGCTTGGAATGCAAATAATTGTTTTCCTAAAAATTTATTTGCAGCTTAAATAGTATAAAACAATGTTGTTCCATAAATTTCAGTATAAACTGAAGAGTGATTTGTCCATCTTAAGAAATAAGAATATAAAATGAATAGCTTGGAGATTGGGGACATTGCAGTGATTAATGATTTTTTTGGCTTAAATTTCTTTCTAGAACAAAGTTTGATAATGGTTTGGATGGCTTTTGCAAATAGAAATTCAGTTCCAATGAACCTAACACTCCTCCAAGTATGGAAGCAGGTTGCAGAGCTCTACCAAGTAAAGAGGCAATTTGTCTACAAGTATTTTTATAAAGACTGGAAAAAGCTGTGAATTTTCTGGTAAGGAATTAAACTTCCCTCATTAGACACTTTCTTTCAAAAAGAGATAAAAGCTAAAACCCTTGTTTGGAGGGTCAGAGTAGCAACTGGTCGTATTTTAAGCAGGTTTATGGACTAGATCATTTCCCAAGGTCCTTTCCAGCTCTGTTTCTCTGTGGTTCTGATGCTCCATAGAATTAGACAAGTATGGAAGTCACTGGTTTTGAAGCCTTAATTATTTTTTTATTCTTATTAAATGATTCTCTCTTTAGCTGTTGCTGCAGATGCAGTGACTGACCAGGCTACACTCACACTGTAGAGCTGTCTACCCACTGCATCTAAAATTCATCTGGTTGATAAAAGTTTAACACTGCTTTGAATTTACTCTGTGGCTTCCAACACACACATCAGTTTCCTTCCAAAACTTTGGAGAGAGTCCACGAAGAGACAATTCCCTTATTTACATAACTGAATTTAAAAAAATCTTAAAATGACACCACCTCTTTGAGATTTTACTTGTTTTACCTAATGGGCCTCTCAACATAAAAGCATTTTTGGCAGGCACGATAATAGTCGCTCAAGCAAAAGACTGATTTGAAACAGCTGATTTGCTTTTCACCACCTGTTGCAACAGATTCTACTGAGCAAACAGCAGTTCACAGTGCACTAGATGAAGTACCTATTATTTTTTTTTCTTTCAGAGTTTAAAACCCCAGTGCAGATGAGGTCCCTGTAACAGGATGAAGCAGTAAAAACGTGGCCAAATAGTTCAGTCCTGGAGATGATGGTAAAAAAAAAAAAAAAAGATGCATTTGTAAGCTGGGCAAGAAAAACAAGTTTGTAGCAGCCAGGTAGGTACCTCCGAGGGTTTGTATCATGCAAATGGAGAGAAAGCTCCGGTACACCTGTTGCTTAGTATGTTAATTATTCCCCCCTTTGCTCTTCAGCCCTAACCCGTCACCCGCCTGACCCAACCAGCATGCTACCAGCATCTCTTTCAGCCTGAGCATCCAGGCTTGCCAGTCGCCGGGGCGGTAAGGCGGCATGAGGCAGACGTTGCAGAGCTTTCTCGCCAGCTCCAGCTCTTGCTTGAGCTCAGGCTAGCTGGATTGATCCCAGGCCACTCGCCCCCGGGCAGGGGACGTACCACAGGTGCTGCGGGGCGGCTCTCGGCGCTCGCTAAACCGCGGCCAGCGCCGTTCCCGGTCCCCTCGGCTCCTCACCCCCCGCCGAGAGGCGGACCCAGGCTCGGCCCAGCGCGGGGGCCGGGTCGCTGCTGCCGCCGCCGCCGCCACCGCCCCCTGCTGGAGCCGCCTGCGCGTCGCTCCGCGCCCGGCTGTGCCGGAGCCGGGCCAGGCGGCTCCGGATTGTGCCGGAGCTGGAACTGGTACCGGTGTCGGTGCCGCGGCCGCGCCCGCCGCTGCTGGGGGAGGCGGTGCCCGCGTCGCGTCCCCGCGCCCCGCCCGCCCCCGGCAGCAGCAGCAGCGGCAGCGGCAGCCTCAGCACCTCCGCCAGCTCCTCCGGCAGCTCCAGCGGCAGCACCATGGATCTCTCCTTCATGGCCGCGCAGGTAGGGGACGGCGACGGGACGGGAGCGGGGTGGGGGTTGCATCCCCGCTGCTCCCTTTGCGCTCCTTTCTTCCCCGCTCCAAACTTGCGGTGGCAAAGCCGCGGCTTGGGGAAGGGAATAGAAGGGAAAAAAAACCAAACTAAAAACCCAAATAACAAACCAAGAAAGGCAAAAATAACGTCCAAGAGATCGCGGGGGGAGGGAGGAAGCCCAGCTGGAATTGTAGGCGCTGCGTGCGG
>VYZU01063664.1:0-17867 GCA_013401355.1 Ceyx cyanopectus | reverse complement strand
TCTTTCTAGAACAAAGTTTGATAATGGTTTGGATGGCTTTTGCAAATAGAAATTCAGTTCCAATGAACCTAACACTCCTCCAAGTATGGAAGCAGGTTGCAGAGCTCTACCAAGTAAAGAGGCAATTTGTCTACAAGTATTTTTATAAAGACTGGAAAAAGCTGTGAATTTTCTGGTAAGGAATTAAACTTCCCTCATTAGACACTTTCTTTCAAAAAGAGATAAAAGCTAAAACCCTTGTTTGGAGGGTCAGAGTAGCAACTGGTCGTATTTTAAGCAGGTTTATGGACTAGATCATTTCCCAAGGTCCTTTCCAGCTCTGTTTCTCTGTGGTTCTGATGCTCCATAGAATTAGACAAGTATGGAAGTCACTGGTTTTGCAGCCTTAATTATTTTTTTATTCTTATTAAATGATTCTCTCTTTAGCTGTTGCTGCAGATGCAGTGACTGACCAGGCTACACTCACACTGTAGAGCTGTCTACCCACTGCATCTAAAATTCATCTGGTTGATAAAAGTTTAACACTGCTTTGAATTTACTCTGTGGCTTCCAACACACACATCAGTTTCCTTCCAAAACTTTGGAGAGAGTCCACGAAGAGACAATTCCCTTATTTACATAACTGAATTTAAAAAAATCTTAAAATGACACCACCTCTTTGAGATTTTACTTGTTTTACCTAATGGGCCTCTCAACATAAAAGCATTTTTGGCAGGCACGATAATAGTCGCTCAAGCAAAAGACTGATTTGAAACAGCTGATTTGCTTTTCACCACCTGTTGCAACAGATTCTACTGAGCAAACAGCAGTTCACAGTGCACTAGATGAAGTACCTATTATTTTTTTTTCTTTCAGAGTTTAAAACCCCAGTGCAGATGAGGTCCCTGTAACAGGATGAAGCAGTAAAAACGTGGCCAAATAGTTCAGTCCTGGAGATGATGGTAAAAAAAAAAAAAAAAGATGCATTTGTAAGCTGGGCAAGAAAAACAAGTTTGTAGCAGCCAGGTAGGTACCTCCGAGGGTTTGTATCATGCAAATGGAGAGAAAGCTCCGGTACACCTGTTGCTTAGTATGTTAATTATTCCCCCCTTTGCTCTTCAGCCCTAACCCGTCACCCGCCTGACCCAACCAGCATGCTACCAGCATCTCTTTCAGCCTGAGCATCCAGGCTTGCCAGTCGCCGGGGCGGTAAGGCGGCATGAGGCAGACGTTGCAGAGCTTTCTCGCCAGCTCCAGCTCTTGCTTGAGCTCAGGCTAGCTGGATTGATCCCAGGCCACTCGCCCCCGGGCAGGGGACGTACCACAGGTGCTGCGGGGCGGCTCTCGGCGCTCGCTAAACCGCGGCCAGCGCCGTTCCCGGTCCCCTCGGCTCCTCACCCCCCGCCGAGAGGCGGACCCAGGCTCGGCCCAGCGCGGGGGCCGGGTCGCTGCTGCCGCCGCCGCCGCCACCGCCCCCTGCTGGAGCCGCCTGCGCGTCGCTCCGCGCCCGGCTGTGCCGGAGCCGGGCCAGGCGGCTCCGGATTGTGCCGGAGCTGGAACTGGTACCGGTGTCGGTGCCGCGGCCGCGCCCGCCGCTGCTGGGGGAGGCGGTGCCCGCGTCGCGTCCCCGCGCCCCGCCCGCCCCCGGCAGCAGCAGCAGCGGCAGCGGCAGCCTCAGCACCTCCGCCAGCTCCTCCGGCAGCTCCAGCGGCAGCACCATGGATCTCTCCTTCATGGCCGCGCAGGTAGGGGACGGCGACGGGACGGGAGCGGGGTGGGGGTTGCATCCCCGCTGCTCCCTTTGCGCTCCTTTCTTCCCCGCTCCAAACTTGCGGTGGCAAAGCCGCGGCTTGGGGAAGGGAATAGAAGGGAAAAAAAACCAAACTAAAAACCCAAATAACAAACCAAGAAAGGCAAAAATAACGTCCAAGAGATCGCGGGGGGAGGGAGGAAGCCCAGCTGGAATTGTAGGCGCTGCGTGCGGTGAAGTTGCGGGTGAAGCATCACCTGTTAACGCGGAGCAGCGGGGCCCAGCGCGGCTGCTGCCGCTGCCTCCGGCGCTCTGAGCTTTCCCGGCGCGGCTCTGCTGCCTTCAGGCCGGGATGGGTGGGGTGGGAAGGCAGCATCTCCCCTCCCTTCGCAGGCAGGCTGTAAAGAGAGATCAGAAATTTGAGTTTTCGGTTCTTCTTTCCGTACTGTGTTTGTGTAAGCGGCTGTGTTTTTGTTAAGTTGTAGTCTTTGCACACAATCTAGCTTGGTGTGTACACAAATAGTCTTCTGTTTGCATGAAGAATTGGTTACATTGCAGCTAAGTTCTGGATTTCAGCTCGAGGTATGATCGTGGGTATTGGTGTTCAGTGTGTTGATGTTTGATATACTGAGAAGTATGGCATAGCTATCAGCCACCAAGGTGCTGAAGGGAGTGGAGCATCTCCCTGCTGAGGAGAGGCTGAGAGAGCTGGGGCTCTTTAGCCTGGAGAAGAGGAGACTGAGGGGGGAGCTCAGCAATGTCTATCAATATGTTCAGGGCAGTGGAGGGAGGATGGAGCCAGACTCTGCTTAGTGCCATCCAGTGACAGGACAAGAGGCAATGGGAGTCAGTTGGAGCACAAGAGGTTTAGGGGAAACACAAGGAAAAACTTTTTCCCGGTGAGGGTGCCAGAGCCTGGCAGGGGCTGCCCAGGGAGGTTGTGGAGTCTCCTGCTCTGGAGACACTCCAGACTCACGTGGATCTGTTCCTGGGTGACTTGGTCTAGGTGCCCCTGCTCTGGCAGGGGGGTTGGACTAGATGATCTTCTAGCTCCCTTCCAACCCCTGACATTCTGGGATTCTACTGAAAGCCAAAAGTCATCTTGGTGAATCCAGGTGAATTAGGTTTTGAAACAAAGGGCTGTGCTTCAGGAAAAGTCACACTCACTGAACAGCCATATCATATTTTTTTCTGGAGAATTTATTCACTTTGTGCATGCTTAACTGTGCATACCTAATTGAGTTGGGTTTTGTTTTGTTTTCCAAGAATGATTTGGATCCAAGTTTGAGCTTTTGCCAAAAAAACATCACCCACCATTTAGAGGCAGAGTGGGGGCCGGGGATGCATTTCTCCACCGTTGCTACCTGAGCACTGCCTTTAGCTGGAGGTGGTTGATGGAAACCAAATCTAATCCTTGCTGCATTTCTTTGCCTTTCTGAAGGTAGCAGTGGTCTGTCCAAGAATCTCTTCATTTGGAGGTATTTCAAAGTAAAATCTTTTTTAAGGAAAAGCATAGTGGAGAGTTGGAAAGCAGCATTTCTACTGATCTGAGATCTTCCTAGGAACTGGAGTATAAAAAATAAATTTTTTATGTGTTAAATAATTTCCTGTGGTCCTTCTCAGTATGGTCAATGAGTTCCCTGTGTCCATCTTTTGTTCCCTGTTGGATTGGGATGCCCTTGTTGCACAGAAGCAGAGGTGCAGCACAGCAGCAGTTTTTACCAGTAATCAGATAAGTTCCCTGTACAGATATCTCTTACACTTAAAAGTTACTAGTGCAACAATTTACACTGAATTACTTGCTTTTCTTCTTGATCCTCTGGGGTTGGTTTATTATTTTCCTTTGTCACAAGTGATGAAGAATATTTTTTTTTTCAGCATTATTTTGATGAAGTTAGGGAATCTGCCTTTCCTTTGGTGAAATCTTTCTAAGGAAGAAAAGTATTTATGTTAGAAGCCCACAGCAGGAAGGTTTTCTCTGAAGCAGGGTTTGCTCTTCTTGACCCAAGTACCAAACTCCTGTTCCTGAGGAAGAGGAGGTGGAAGCCTTCACTGCATTTCCCCTGTCCCCCTTTGTAAACCACCCAGCAGTCCTCTGGGGGGTATTGGTGTAATTAACCTTTTATGAGCTGTAGGAGAGCTTCTCTTCTGCTGAAGGAAATCAATCCTGTTGTTAGGTCACTGTATACAGTAGATGTTATGCATAACTCTGTTGCTTCCCAGTCACAGGCTTCTTGTACTTTTCATAGTGGCTTTATAGTGTCACTCTGTTAATTTAGGTATTGTTTTACTTCAACTTTATTTCTTTCCGTCCCTGCTCTATCTATTTATTTGTTTATTTATTAATTGCAATCATCTCTGTGGCATCTCTGGTGGTGTGGTCCATCAAGATGACCTTTAATAAGGGATCTGTAAGAACATTAATTAATGCCCTCTGCTCCCTGCTTGTCATCACTTTTAAAGATGATCTGCTATCACTCCCATTAACATCCTTGTGACCTACAGTGGGGATTGCATTTTACCTGATTAATTCCAGCTACTTTATACAAAAATAGGTAGAGCCTAAACTGAGATTCTTAATGGCATCAAAACAATGGTTACCTCTCAAATTAATTTAGTTTCTATGGGCCACTGTAGACTATGTTCCTATAAGTTGCTTTTTTTTGTATTATTCTTATCTCACTTTTGCACCACTCATTGTGGACTCAAGTTGGCTTTGCTAGATGTCTTGAGAGACACTATAAACTTATATATATATATATATATACACACACCTTATAATTTCTCTGCTGCATGCACAGAGACAGAAGGTGTGTGTAAGTTAGGTGAACACTTTCAGCCTCAGTGGTACTTTAGTGTGTTATGGAGGTTTAAACTCTGGCCTCCTCTGGAGTCACAGGGTGAAAAATGTTAAGGCCAGCTAATGCAATTATTAACAGTGTCTTTTAAACATAGTTTTAGTGCATTTGCTAAAATGTTCAGTGAGAGTTTTCACATCTGGGTAAATGTGTTCACTAGTTCAGACACAAGGAATCCTGCTTTCTAGAAGCACTGGGTGTACAAAGCTATAAAAATAAAGCACATCTTTCCCATTCAGCACCTTCCCTCTTTTTTTATATCTCTATGAGAGAGTTTGTGCCTTGGAGGCCCTGAGACTGTTTCATGTGGCAGCAGAAAGATAAATGAAATGCCCCTCCAAATGATAGATTTGATGCTATAGAAAGAATAACATTTTGCTGATAAAAATGGTTGTGGAACAGGAGATTGTCAGGTCATAATGCTAACACATCTGTGCAGTGTAGATACAGCACGAGGGTTTGGATGCTCTGCTTAAACAACCACATCTGAACATCTTGCCTGTAGTACAGTTATTAGCTGTGTTTTGAAAAACAGCTTTTGGCTGTAACAATTAAATCCATTGTTAAAATAAGCTGATTTGCATGTGCATGTTCATCAATAGTCATCTGTGAAGGTTTGGGTGTCCTCTGTTCTGTGGGTGCTCTGATGGGTTTTGGTTAAGGTCAGTGGTGCTAATAAGCCTGACTTGCACCCAGTCTAAAGCCTATTAGCTAGTACTTGTGTTCATTTAAAATCCCTCTTTTAATTAAAGTAATCCTGTACACCTCGAGATGCTGTGCTAAGATGTACAGCCACTGCTGAGCATGATGACTGCCTCATTTCTGTGTGGTGTTTGGTGATTTGAGTGCTCTTGTAGTCTAGGTAACCTCAGAAATAGTCTCCTCTTACAGGTACTTTTGCTTCTAGAGTAAAATCCTGGTTTGGGGGCATGCTGAGCATCTGTCCCCTGCCCACTTCTGACACATTAACATTAATATCCATTTAAACTCTGGCTAAAGCTTTCCTGGTGGGGAAAAAAAACCAAAAACCCAGCCCTGTAACAATGAAAATTGTATTTGGATTAATGGGAGCAGGGTTGAAATGTGTATTCAACTTGAAAAAATAGAGGTGCATAGTGGGAAAAAATGGGGAGAGAAGAAAAAAATGATGTCATGGTCTTCAGTATGATGCAAATCAACACACAGTGAAAATATTATTTTAATTTTCAGATGTGATCTTTTTTTCTATATAGAACAGGGAAGAACTAGTAAAAGCCTTAGGAGCATGGCCATTTCTGTGGATTATTTTTTTTTGTCTCAGTCATATGTAGTGTGCATATGTATTATCTCTTTATTCTCCATGTTATTTGTAAACAACTTCTGAGGATTTGAAATACAGCAAGTTGAATTATTTGTGTTTATTTACAAAATTTACAATATTTAGAAGTTTTCTTTTTCTAATCTTTAATTTCTATGGTAATGTTGGTGCTTTTATTTGGTTTTTTTGAGTAAGAAAAACACACAAGATGCTTCGGGAGCTAGAGAAAGAAGCGAATGAGTTTGGCACACAAAACAAAATCATTTAAGTAATAAATTATTTAAATTTCACTGGTTTTATATTGGGCATTTTTCTTTCAGACCAGGATTCCAGATCTGGCCACTCATTACTCAGGTCACTCTGGGCCTTTCTTTGGTAATATTTCAGGTGACTTTTCCCACAACAAGGCAGTGATCCTGGATGTACCTTGAAGAAACTCAGTGTGCACAGAGGGTGCACACTCAGCATTTCTGGACACCCAGCTCCTGGACAGAGCTGCTGCATTTCCAGAAATACCAAATATAGGTGTGATATCCTTTAATTCCTTTCTAATGAGATTTCTGGATGCTAGAGGATGCACAATTAAGATCTGCTGTACTCTGCTGTATCAGCAGAGAGGAACCAGAGTGCATTTGTTTTTCTGCATTTTCTTTATGTGCTCTCCATCTGGGGAGTCAAGAGGGATTCAGAGTGTTTATTAGCTCTGTGCTCTTTCTACATCAAAGCAATATAAAGGTGCTAAAACAAAGAGGGTATATATTTGTGGTTTTCTGATTGTTATTAAAGCATTTGACAGCATCCCCCACAGCATCACCCATAGCTAAACTGAGGCAGTGTGGTCTGGATGATGAGGTGGTGATGTGGATTGGGAACTGGTTGAAGGAAAGAAGGCAGAGAGTTGTGCTCAATGGGACAGAGTTTGAGGGCTGTATCTAGTGGAGTCCCTCAAGGATTGGTACTGGGACCAGTACTATTCAATATATTTATCATTTTGGTGATGACACCAAACTGGGAGGAGTGGCTGCCCAGGGAGGTTGTGGAGTCTCCTTTCTGGAAACATTCAAAACAGACCTGGACAGATTCTTGTGTGAATTACCTAGCCGACCCTGCTCTGGCAGGGGGTTGAGCTAGATGATATTTTGAGGTCCCTTCCTTCCCTGTAACATTCTGTGATTCTCTGATTCCCTCCATCTCAAAACAGCATCCAGGTTATTCACTCAGTGTGAGCTTGTGTGTGCCAAGAAAGCTACATCCAGAGGGAGACAGGCCTTTTGCTCATGCTTGTACTTGGATGGTCATTTGGACACTGACACTGCTGCTGTGATTTTGGGACCAATCTATTTGACTTTCTTCTTTAAAAGCTGTGATTGGCAAAAAATAACCTCTAAGCCAAACCCCATGGAGAATGAGGATTTAAAGATCCGTGAAACTCTCCTTGTCAGAAGCTGCCTAGATGATAATCTAAGTCCTGAGACAAAACCTCTTTGATCCATAGTATCAAATATTAATAATGTTAGCTGGGAGGATGTGCTCCAGTTCAGTGCTCACTTATGTACAGCATAATAGTGCACTGACCATTACTTTACCAGCTCTGCTTTCTTCCAAAGGTTAAACTCATTTTCTCTGGCATCCTTTGATTCCTTCAGAATGTCTTGACCTATAATAAATAGAATCAAAGCATCAGGAAGCTGGAAGAGCTGCTCTGAGTTTAACTAAGCGTGTCTCAGATGCTCAAAGTTCAAGCTTAAACCCTGGTGCCTAGCTGTGGTGTGGATCAGCTGCATAATTCCGTGTGAAGAAAACAGTGGTGTCCTCATCCAGGATGTTGCCAGCAGTTGAGGTGAGAATAAGTTAAGTTTTTGGAGGAGTCTTTGCTAGCTGTTGGTGCAACTGCATTAGATTTTTATTAGTGAGGGGAACACGAGGAGTCCCTGCACTTTTCTTATCACTGCAGTAACACAACAGACTGCATTTCCAAGTCTTGGATAGCAGGAATTTCTGTTCCAGCAAAGCTTTTGGAAATTCTGTGGAGATTTGGACATACTGATTTTATAAAGTGTTGATACTGCACTTCAGAGGAGGCTGTTGTTCCAGGATTGTGCTTGTAATTGCTGTTAAAGATGCTAAAAGCAGTGATTCCAATCCAGAAAAACACTTAGCACTTACTGCACTTGGAACACATCTACTTTCTTCCAGTAACAGCTGCAAGGCTGTCCACTTGCTTATAATGAAATAACTCAAATCCTGGCACAGATAGGGTGAGAATATTTTGCAATTCATAGGAAAATGTCCAGGAAGAACAAGTGCAAACCTAATATTGGTCAGATTATTAATCCAGGGAAGGCTGATACTATGTGTTTTGGAGTGACTGTATTTCCATCAATTAATAGCACTACCTGTTTGTCTTAGGAGGTGCTGAGTGCTCCAAGAGGAGTCTGTTAAAGGAGGGGAGTGGTAGGAAAAGGAAGGTAGGATGTGCAGTCTAGTTATGTGCACCCTTGCACAGGGAGAGTTAGAAGATACTGGAAATAATGTCTTTTTGTTTCAGATGCTGACTAACTCTGAGACTAATTCTGTGACATGCTTTTATTAACCCATGACATGATTTTAATCTGAGTTTCAGCATAACAACTGTACAGGGCAATGGGTCCTCAGGATTCATCAGCTAGAAAATCCAGACTGCACTTTTGGTGGGTTTTTTTTAGTTTGTTTGTTTGTTTTGTTTTTTAAAAGCTTGGTTTTTTTGGCTAGTCTAGGCCAAATTTCTCAATTTGTTGATGAGCTGCAGACATGGTGGTGGAGCTTCTGGTTAGTTTGAAAATGGGGTGGATGCTGCTGGCCTTTAGGAAGCTAGTTTCACTACCTTCTTAACTTTATTTACACACTAGGCAAAAGCCAAAAAACCTCCAAATGATTCAAAGAATTTCCCTGGATTTAGTAAAATAGTGTGATGCTTTGGTGACCACTGGTGCACTAGCAAATTAAATCATTGGTGAAAGAAAACGTTAGAGCATCCAAAGTGAAGTGATGCAGAAAGCAGAAAATTAGAACAGCAACCCAAGTAAATTGAGCAGTGACCAGCTCTGATACCTTGCTATGTTTATCTGTTGGGACTTAGTTCACTTGAAGGTTTTTTTCTGGCATGAATTGCACTGTCTGCCTCAGCCTGTGATGGCTGTTGGAGTCTTCTGACTGATGTTTTGCCAGGTTTCTGGTTTGTAAATGCAGCAAACTAAACAGGATTAGTGTTAATCCCTTCCACTGTTCACAGGGGTGATGATTTTTAAAGGTATCTTTGATTTTTAAAGGTAGGTGTCTTTGATTTTTAAAGGTAGGTATCTTTGATTTTTAAAGGTATCTATCTTTGATTTTTAAAGGTATCATCTTTGATTTTTAAAGGTATCATCTTTGATTTTTAAAGGTATCATCTTTGATTTTTAAAGGTATCATCTTTGATTTTTAAAGGTATCATCTTTGATTTTTAAAGGTATCATCTTTGATTTTTAAAGGTATCATCTTTGATTTTTAAAGGTATCATCTTTGATTTTTAAAGGTATCATCTTTGATTTTTAAAGGTATCATCTTTGATTTTTAAAGGTATCATCTTTGATTTTTAAAGGTATCATCTTTGATTTTTAAAGGTATCATCTTTGATTTTTAAAGGTATCAATCTTTCTTTGATTTTTAAAGGTATCATCTTTGATTTTTAAAGGTATCAATCTTTCTTTGATTTTTAAAGGTATCTATCTTTGATTTTTAAAGGTATCTTTTGAAGTTTTGATGACTCTCTGTTGTCTAAGCACTTTTTGTTTGTTGGTTTTGTTTTGTTTTCCAGTGGATACAATCCCAAGCATGAAAGGAAAGGCCCTGAAAATTGGTTGGAAACTGATGACAGTTGTGTCACCCATCAGTGGCTTGATCTATTTCTCATGCCAGTGGATATGGCAGGGGTTGCTCCATTTCCATAGAGTAGCAGCAGGATAAATAGAAGCCTTTAGCAAACATGATCCTGACATTGCATATGCAAATTGTTAGGACTTCAGAACATAAAAGGTCAGAATAAAGTCTGAACTCCTTGCTTTTAGCTTTGAAGGTGCTGAGTGGCCAAAGTGTGTTCTCCTGTCCCCTCTGCAGTGAGCTGTCCCTACACTGAGCACTGAGCAGGGGAGAAAACCCATGGCCAGCTGTGATGCTGAGCCCAGGAGCACTGAGCACTCACTGAATGTGTGCTCTGCAGCTTTGCAAGGATTGCAGAAAGCAAAGGCAACAGAAGATCTCTCCCTGCAAATCTCACCATGTGGGATGTTGGTGGCAGTCAGAAGTGATGCTGTTAGCAGTAGTCACTGCCCACCCTTTGACTTGTGGCTCACACACCCACACAGGGCTTTCAGGTCTGTCTCACAGCACCAGCTGTTTAAAGATTCAGCCCATGACTATGTGTTATTTCAGTCTTTTTATTCTGAAAGCTGAATTCCACACTCCTCCTGGCTGCCAGAACCAAAACCTGCCAAGCAGTGGATAGCTGGAAAATATTAATGTTACAGTTGCTTCAGGAAAGCTCAGCACCTCTCTGCAGTATGGATACAGGGACAATTAATTTGTTTTGCAGAAGATTATCTTCAGTTTTGAAATTTATTTATTTATTTAAATGAGGTTTTAATGTCATCTGGTTCTGTTTGTTGTACTTTTGCTTGTAAGCCTTTCAGATGTTAGTCTAGGAACGAGCCATGTGTGGCTAAAGCAAACCCAAACTTCCACTGACTCCCACTGTGCCTTATTTGTTTTTTCTCTGCCAATACAACTGGAGGAGTCTTTGCAAAACATGGGAAGATGTGCTGGGTTCTGTGACTGATAAAAGCTCCCAGTACCTGAAAACAAGCTGCTGATCATGCTTAAATTCTCTCAGCCCCCAATTAAGTGTATGTTTTAAGTATGTGAGTAAACCTCTGAACTACACCTCAGTTTAAATGAAGTCTATAATGAAGTGTCTTGGTAATCTGCAGTAAGTGGCAAAGCATTTTGGGGTATTGTAATAGCTTTGCTTTAAAAGTGAGCTCCACCTGAAATAACCTGGGTTTCTTCTTTCATCTTTCTGCCTTACCCTCCTTGATGCATCACATAAATTTTTATGGGTCTTTCTCAGAGGTTTTCTCCCAACTTTTCTTTTGTATGCTTGTATAAAATGTTTTCCTTCCATCTCAGATATGCTGTCCTTCTTTCTACATCTCTCGTATTCTTCATCCTTTCCTTTTGTAAGTGACACTGCAGAAACTTTCTCAGTTATCTCACTAGAGACAGAAGCATGCTAGTATGTCTTCAGAGCCTTTACTGTGCTCTAGGTTAGTAAAAATGGAGCTGTGATAGTTGTAGAAACTAAATCCCCAGTAATGAAAATACCAGCCCCTCTGCTCTGTGTTTTCACTGTTCTCCAGCTGGAACAGAACACTTCACAACCTCAATCTGAGAAGTTCTGAGTTCTCTTCTTTAGATGCTGAGCTCAGCAATCACTTGGAAGAGAAATGCTGGGACAAAGGTTGGACTTGATGACTCTGGAGGTCCTTTCCAAGCATAATGATTCCGTGTGAAAAAACGCAAACACTTCTCTCTCTTTGTCTGTCTTCTGGTATTTTTCCCTCGATGGATCTGGAGGAGGAGTTTCTAGAATATGTGGTTAATGTTAAGGTCTGGCAAATGGGTGTTGTGTAATAGGATCCAGGCTGTGAAATGGTTCATTCTGCACTGGTGGGTGAGCCATGATTGAGCATGCTGTGCAACTGTGCAGATGGGCAAGGCAGTGAAATCCTGCCCTGATTTGTTGTCAGGGTGGCAGATGTTTTATTTTCCTGGTGCATTCTCTGCCATTTCTCACGGACATGAAACAGAAGCAGAAGAAATTGGATGGCTGTGTTTGCTCTCCCTTGTCCTCCGAGGTGGTTTTGCAACTCATTTCTCCTGTAATCTTATGAAGTGTGAGAAGAGCTGTGCACCTCCCCACTTCTCTTACCACTGTGCTTTGGACATTCACAGGGAACCTTCTTTACCCAGCCAGCTGTAATTTTCAGCATGGGTAGGCTTCGTGGTGCATCTCTTGCTTATCACTTTAGTGTACTTAATACCTATAACTGTGCTGTAAAGATGAGCATTTGGCTGACTAAGTGAACAATCCTGCCTCTAAAGTATCTGCTTCCTGAGCACAGCACAGAGCTGGCAGCAGAGGACATGCTGATGTAAGCTGCTGTTCAGGGCTGCCCCAACAGCAACCCCTTGCTGTTCCTTGAAGCCTTGGGGTGCCAGCATGTGCCACAGGGGAAGTGAAGGGACATGAGAGACACCTAACCAAGGCAGCTTTAGCCAAATGCTGCTGTCTACCTTGAGCACACAGCATGGAATAATTGGAATTAATACAGAGAATGCTGGCCAGCTCCTGGGAGTCAGCTTACTATTTTTAAACCTGTTTGCTTTGGAAATGACAAAGCCAACAGTTACTAGAAACCTTAAATTGGGTTCTAGAGGAGAGTAAATCTAATTAGGGAATGTCCCTTCGGAAATTAAAGTTGGTCTTGTCTTGCCACCAGGTCTTTGTCATTAGAAATCCAATCATGTAGTTTTATGCTCTAAGTTTAGCCTTGCCTAAGCAAGAGTATAATTTCATTGATAAAAACAGACTCAATAATATTTAGTGTTAGCTTTTTCTAAATAATAATAGTAAAAAAATATTCCATACCTTGTATAGCACATAGGCTGTGAGGGTAATTCAACTAGGCTGCACCACATTCATGGCATCTTTTTTTACAGATATATGTAACATTTAGGGTATGTTTGCATGTCCACACTTAATCTGAGATCTCTGGAAACCTACAATATAAGCTATGGTTGGGCATATACTCTCAGTTTGGGCAAGATGTGACTGAGACCTTGTATTCAAACTCTGTGATCATCTGTGGTGCTTCTTTTGCTGTGTTTTGTTTTTTCAACTGTGGTGTCATTTCCTTCAGAATCACAGAATCGTTGGTTGGAAGAGACCTCTAGAGATCATCTAGTCCAACCCCTCCCACTAGGGGGGGTTGAACTAGATGATCTTCTAGGTCCCTTCCAACCCCTAACATTCTGTGATTCTGTTTGGTGTGATGTTTTGGTGTTGGTTTTGGTTGTTGTTGGTTTTGGTTGGTGTTTTTTTGGGTATGGTTGGACTCGGTGATCTAGGAGGTCCTTTCCAACCATGATTATTCTGTGATTCCTCCTCTTCAGGTTAAAATGTCCCATCTCTCTTGAGCTTTCTTCATAAGAGTGATGCCTCAGTTCCCCAGTCACCTTTGTTGCCCTCTGCTGCACCTTCTCCAGCAGTTCCCTTTCTTGAACTGGACACTATAGGTGGGCTCACCAGGGCAGAATAGAGGAGGAGGAGGATGATCTCCCATGAACTGCAGGTCACACTCTTAATACACCCCAGGATTCCATTGGCCTTCCTGGCCACAAGTGCACACTGCTGGCACATGGTTAACCTCTCTACCAGGACCTGTATTGTGGATGCATGGGCTTCAAATGAATCTAGCAGGGTAGATTACTGTAGTTTGGAAAGCTGGGACTGTCAGACTCTGCACCATTTCAGCAAAGCTTGGCCAGCTGGCAGAAGAGGAGATGCTCTTCCCCAAAGATAACCAGCATCAATCCGAGTGCTGATTTTGACAGAAATCCCAGCATCAGTTTAAGAGTAACACAGCTCACGTATAACTTCATGCCTGGGGATGATACTATGCTCCTGTCAGTCCTAGTAGCCATCCTGTTCACTGCCTGTCTCACAGGAAGAGCAGAGCAGTGACAACAGAGGAGATGCCACAGCTGTCACACCTATTTACAGCTTCTCAGCCACTGAGGTGAGAATAAACAAGCACGGGATGCATGCAGTTGCATGGTTAGCAATGCATTGTAAAATCAGTCACTTGGAAAATATCAAGGCAGAAGTAAAATAGCTCTGTCAGCACTTTTTTGTGCACATTGCAACCTAGTATTTGACCTGAGGGCTTCCCTCTGTTTCTGGGGATTTCATATAAGAGTTAAGGTAAAGGCCACATGCTCACCTGGTGAAAGCACATTTTCCCTCTGGGTGAAATTGTACCAAGGTGGGATGTGGCTCCCCAGATGCAGGAACTTGCTGATTCTTGTCCACTGCTGCCTTTTTATTCCCTGATTTATTTTTTTTTTCACCAGCTCAACAACAAGTAATTATCTTGCATGTAAGCAAGTGATATTTACTGTAGAAAAGGCTGAGTAAATTCATAGTTGAGCAAATGTTTAAAGAAATAACAATTAGAGACATCTTTCTTGTTTTGTTTGAAACCACTGGGGGGGGGGGGGGGGGGAAAAAAAAAAANGGGGGGGGGGGGGGGAAGAAAATATAAACATTTTGATAAACAAGAAACAAATACTCAAGTTTATATCTTCCAGCATTGCATCCCCAGAAATGTGAGCATGAAAGTGGTTGTATTTAGTCACTAAATCTTTATTAAAGGCTGACAATAGACCATTTGTAAACAAAACATTAAGTCAGGAAAGCTGACAGGATTAAAATCTGTGGTCTGTTTTTGGGACTGAGGTGGGACAATCCCAAATAAACAGGAGGAGGGCGAGCCTCTAATAGCCCAAGCAGACACAGTATTTTGGGATATGGATGTTGCACTCTGTTTTTCCTTCTGTCTTTCCTCCTCCTCCTCCAAGACACTGAGGGCACCACACACAACAAGCATTTCATGGCCAGAGCTGTATTTTTGACTTGGAGTTGAGAACAATCATCCTTGAACGTAGCAGATTGGTTGCATGGGCTGATCATTGGTAGTCACTCTTAACAGCTGGCTCTCAAAGTTGTACTCCAGTAGACCCTGCATTATTTTTTTTGTTGTTTGGTTGGTTATTTTATCTATTTCACAGGTCAGTAGATGGCCTCCAAATCTGTTCTTTGGAAAATGTGAGAAATTTGCAAAGAGATGGGTTGAAGGATGGAGGAGGAGAGTGGGTGGAGGGTGGCACTGCTCTTCTGCTCTCTGCCACTGCCCAGCAGCATGGCTGCCCTTGTCTGCCAAGTGCAGAAATGCCTTTACCTGAAGAAAAAAAAGGGAGCCCAGCAGGGTGTTTACAACAAACTAGCTCCCAGCTCCACGTCTCTGTGCATGAGCACTGAGCAGCTGGAAAGTCTCTGTAGGAATAAACACACACCTTGCCTGCACGATGTATGTCCAAAGGGAATAACACACATGTTAAACTTGGCATGTGCTGAAGACCTATAGCAAAGCTGAAAAATACACAGGGATTGCAAGCAGATGTAGATCCACTTGCTAGTGCTGTCTTCCAGGTAGTGCCAGGCTACTCTGTTGATTTTTTTTTTTGGCCATGGAGTAGGGAGTGTAAATGCAGCACCAGAGAACCACTCGGCAGCAGCAGAGTCTGTAAGAGGCAAATGAGCCTTGTACAGACCTGGAGAGGGAAAAATACAAGCTAAGGAAATCAAAAGTGACTGATGAGCACTCTGGATTGAGAGTAAACTGGGAGTGCTATGAAGATTTTGATATCTGAAGTGATTAACCAAAGCAACAAACAATTGTGGTTTTTTGTTTGGTCTCTGTCCTTTCCCTTGTCTGTCTCAGTTAGTTTCCTGCTCTCAAACGAGGACCATTTGTATCTCAGATAAAGACTTGTGTCAACCATCTCATCCATCATTCTGTATTTCCTTGCAAAATCTCATCTCCTAATTCCAGCTGGCCTACAATGATCTTTTCCATTATCCACTTTTTAGATTTCAGGGATGCCTTTTTCCATATATCACCTGAACCTTGCATTTGGTTATTCACATACAGAAAAGTTGCTTTTTTTTTTTTTTTTCCCCAGACTACCTTCTGAAAACTGCCCTTTTTTTAAAGTTGGCAAAACACTGGGTTTTGATCTAGTGCAAGTGATCAGATTTGTAACACATCTTGTTGTGAAACAAATCCTGACACTGATTTTTCTGTTCTCATCTGAATGGGAGAAGATTCTTGTTTAAAACCCATCTTATTTGGAGCCTTGCTAGGTCCAGATCAATTGGTAGCAGGGACTTGGTTCCAAGAGATGGTTAAAGATTTTCTTGACACAAAATGTACTTTTCTTTGAGAGGTGCTAGTTCCCTCTGAAGGCAGATGTTACCCAATTATATTTCCTCAGTAATGAGAGATGCACTCTAATGCTTTCTAGAAACCTTTCTCTTTATTTTTTTTCTTTTCATGGAAGAAAAAGAAACTGCTCTTGATAAAATTAGATGAAACTAGGTGCTGCATAAGTCTAGAGTTGACCTCTGTTTTGATGTGTTCTCATCTGAGCTGGGAAGATCCAAGCCTCAGACTGGGGAAGGAGAATATTGATTTCCCATCTCATCCTTTGTAGATCTTGCAACTGGAAGCTGAGGCTGACCAAGGCTTACTGTAAAATCTTATGGAACTCGTATCTGAAATATTTAGACTCTTTAAATTTCTTGAGAGGGACCAGTATGAAGTACACAGGGCATGTATGATTTCTCAACACATTTTCCTCCCCAGCACATATTTGTGATGTACCCCTTCCTTCTGCCCCCTGCCTACCTGTGTCTGTTTTCTCCTACCCCCTTTCAGCAGAATGTGATGGTCCAGAAACTCAGATAAGAGGAAGAACACACTGTGGCTTCACAAGGACCATTGATTTTCCATACAGAAGCTGTGGCAGGCACCAGCAGAGTCTGGAAGATTATTCCTCTCCCTGAAATGGAAGCACAGCCTGCTTCTCTTCTCTCCATCACAGAATCTGAATATCCTCCTTGGATGAAGCAGGGTATTGGATTCTGTGAATATTCTGTAGTTGTGTCTTGTCAGTTTTGCCTGCAAGCAAATAAACCCTGTAGCCCTCTGAAATCAGTGACATGATTGTGTATGACAGTCATTAGTGGGTGAAACAGAAATCTGTCTGCGAGCATCTGTTTTGAGGGAGCCAAATATAATTAAAGTTTAACCATGCTGCATTTGCTCTTTTCTTTCCTGAGACCCAGTCCTTCTTCTTGGGGATCCCAGTCACACTTTTTGTGGTCCTGATGACTCTGACTTGCTCCTTTTTTGTCGTCGTGTGTGTGGTTTAGATCACAGGCTGGGTCAAATGGGTTCAGATTCACTTCAGGATAATGAAACTCTACCTTCTTGAATGTCTTCTGGATTTTCCCAGGGGAAATCCTTTCTGCTGTCAGGTTGTTCTGAATGGGCAGACTCTTCACTGCTGTTTTTTCTAACGTAAATCAGGTGAAAAAATGACGGGTGTGATACTTTTGCTTATAATTCCCAAACCTGAAACTATATTACTGCAGTAACTGTCAGCACAGGTAAAGGATATCTGACAGCAGTTGATTGTTTACACTGTATTGGCTCTTGGTATGAAGAGCCACTGATCATTCTAATTACTACAATAGTTGTAAATTAATTACACTGAAGTCTAAGTGCCTAGGCAAATCTGTGACCTCACTGTGAAAAGCGTTGTGTAAATTATAACTAAGCAAAACTGCAGTGAAGCTCAACTATTCTGCCAAAAAAACCTCCATAACTTTTATGAAGAAATAAGAATGAAGAAGCACAGAGAAATGCAAGTTTCTGAAGGTACTGATTCAGACAATAGTAATCATGCAAATAAGTTTCTTGATGAGCAGCATCATGGGCACCATGGTGCCCAGTATGTCCCAAAGTATTCTTTTCTGGTTGGGTGGCTGTCTATGTTCACTAGAGCTTCTGCTTTGAAGCCAGCAGAGCTTTGCCACTGGCTTCTACAAGCTCTCTAGACTGCACTATAATGGGATGTGGTTTGGAATTGACCTGAAACCACACTGTAAATATTGGTTTTGTTTGTGTCACTGACTTAACTTGTATTCATACCAGCAATCTGGAAATGAAAGGTTCAAGTGATTTGTGTATTTCCCAAACAAGCCAAGCTTGGAAGTGGAAAT